>BTHU01000019.1:10215000-10312500 GCA_036184795.1 Tokudaia tokunoshimensis
TTTTTCCTTCCTTCCTTCTTCTCTTCCTTCCTTCCTTCTTTTTTCCTTCCTTCCTTCTTTTTTCCTTCCTTCCTTCTTTTCTTCCTTCCTTCCCTTCTTTCCTTCCTTCCTTCCCTTCTTTCCTTCCTTCCTTCCCTTCTTTCCTTCTTTTTTCCTTCCTTCCTTCTTTTCTTCCTTCCTTCCCTTCTTTTCTTCCTTCCTTCCCTTCTTTTCTTCCTTCCTTCCCTTCTTTTCTTCCTTCCTTCCCTTCTTTTCTTCCTTCCTTCCTTCCTTCCTTCCTTCCTTCCTTCCTTCCTTCCTCCCCTCTATCACTTTCTTCCTGTTATTTTTTTCCTTGCTGGAAATTGAACATCACTCCAGAACTGGACTCATCCTGCCGGTGAGATACCACTTAGACTCTAATATTTCTTACAGTTTTAAGTTTGTATTGCCTCCCCACATATTATACTCTGGGGGGCAAGGACAACGTCCTTGTTTTTGGTTATCTCTTCTTGAGAGTCTATTGATTTTTCTCCAATCCATATCTATTTTTACTTTTCTGTCTTAATGCCTATATTCTGGTAAGTCATTTCCAACCATTTGTGAAATAAAAAAGTGTTTCTGGGCAAACAGGATGGCTGAGCCCTGATGACTCAGTTTGATTTGATCCTCGCCTTGAGGCTCACATAGTGGAAGACGAGACTCACATCCTGCTAGTTGTCTCCTCTCTCTCTCTCTCTCTCTCTCTCACACACACACACACACACACACACACACACACACAAACTACACTCAGATGAATGCATGTACACACATACTATAAATAAATGTCACCAAAATATTTCAAGCATTTCTCCTGGGTCTTCACAGCAGTCCTTACCTTTGTTAGCAAAACAAACAGTGACACCAGAAAACTCAGTCAATATATTTGAAATAGAGTAATGCAAATGAGAATTTATCTTAGGCAAATAACAGAAAAAAAACCCTTTAAGTTGTTAAGAATCTGGATGTAGCTGGGCCTGGTGGCACACCCCTTTAATCTCAGCACTCAGGAGGCAGAGGCAGACAGAGCTCTATGACTTTGAGACTGACTTGGTACTGGGCCTAGACTGATAACACTCCTGTATAATCTGGGTATTGGTTGTGGGAAGGAGCTAAGAGTTCAAGGCAAGCCAGGAACACACAGTAAGATATTGTCTTAAAAAATTAAACCAACAAAGACAACCACCCACCCACCACCATCTTCCTCCTGCACAGGGCGCGTGTTAATGGATAGCCCTGGTCTTGTATTTTGATGCTAATTCCACTTTCTCAGGAGGGGCTGCAGAATAGGAATGCTTTGTGAACCTTCTCCCCACCTTAACTTTTCAAATAAAGGCTAGAGTCAGTAATTTAGGCAGTAAGAGGGAAGGTGGAGCTGAAAAGTTTGAGGGAGAAGGGAGAGAGGAAGAGAGGAAGAGAGAAAGGATGACGGAGGAGGAGGTGGAAGGAAGATGGAGTAGAAGCATGTGCCTTGGAGAAACCAAAAGTTATAAGGGATCTCACAGATGGGAAATACAGTAGTGTCGTGATAGATCTTCCCAATCTAGGCGTGTAGCTTGTATTCCTATTAATTGAGTTGTGATTTCTTTGGGCTTTTTTTGGGTTGGAGGTTTACCACTACAAATTGGCGCCCAAAGTGGGGCATGAACCGACAACCCTGAGATTAAGAGTCTCATGCTCTACCGACTGAGCTAGCCTGGGAGTGTCCCATTTCTAAACAAGGGCATTCATTTATGGATGAGTCTACTGCACATCAAGCTCTGTTACCCAAAATATACACCAATGAGAGTGTGGAACACTTGGGGAGCAGGGTGAGGCAGGGAAGACAAACAGAGATGATGACATAAGAAATGGAGGAAGTAATGTATATCAAATATTTTAAGAAGAAAAGAAACTGCATTATCTGGAATTTGGGTGTGGGGTTTGAATATGTTTGACTCAAGGAGTGGCACTATTAGGAGATATGGCTTTGTTGGAGTAGGTGTGGCCTGGTTGGAGGAAGTGTGTAACTTTGGGGGTGGGTTTTGAGAATCTTCTAGCTGCCTAGAAGCTAGTTCTCTCCTGACTATGGTTGAATCAAGATGCTGAACTCTCAGCTCCTTCTCTAGTACCATGCCTGCCTGGATGCTGCCATGCCTCCTGCTATGATGATAATGGATTAAACCTCTGACACTGTAAGCAGACCCAATTAAATCTTGTCCCTTATAAGAGTTGCCTTGGAGCCGGGCAGTGGTGGCACACACCTTTAATCCCAGCACTTGGGAGGCAGAGGCAGGCGGATTTCTAGGTTCGAATTCAGCCTGGTCTACAGAGAGAGTTCCAGGACAGCCAAGGTTATACAGAGAAACCTGTATCAAAATAAACAAAAAGAAAAAGAGTTGCCTTGGTCATGAAAACCCTAAGACAATGGGATAGGTCACTACCAAAGGCTTCTGGTCTGATTCTAAACCTGTACCTCCACTCTTTTTAGTTCTAAGTCACTGGATGAACTCAGATGGCAGGAAGAGACCACAACAGTTTTGCTCCTCCCAAAGCTGCCCCATTCTCAAGGCTTCATTGACTCAGGCTTTATTATAGGGCCTGAATGATAATATGCCAATCCCACAATGTGTCTTGGGCAAAGAAACCACAGGAAAGAATCATTTCAGCTTAAAGGGTAGAAACTCAATCCTGACTTTGATTTCTGTAACCCGTTACCACATCACAGGAATCCACAATTGCTACTCGGGTATAGTGAGCCAATGGTGGGGCTATCTATGGAGACTGCCCTCTTGCTGTGGTGGCTGAGCAGGAGAAGGGGAGGCAGCCAGCTGGACAAACCTCTGCAGACACAGCAGAGCTCTCTCCCTGCAGGCAGGAATGAAAGACTCTGCCCTTCTTTTCTCAGGCTTGTGTCTTTACACGTTCTATTTTTCATGGGCTTGGCTGCTTGGACGCCCTGGGGGCCAATTTAATAAATGAGGCACTTTCAAGCACTAGGCTCCTAAATTCCTTTCTTTATCCATCTCTCTTTGCTGTAGAGAGAGGGTTTCAACAGCTGAGGTGGTCTTTTGTGATACAGAGTCTCCAAAGTATGCTTTTGCATAAAAAGACCCACAAGCCTTGGTGGCACTATTATTCCATATCTAAACTATAAAAGGGGATTTTACTCACAGAGTCCCTGCCACCACACCAATTCCATAAGAGAAATTAGAGTCCCTTTATTTGTCCTTTAGAGTGTGTGTGTGTGTGTGTGGTGTGTGGTGTGTGCTGGAGACTGAATAGAGGGCCTGGTGCAGGCTAAGTCTGTGCTGTACCACAGAGCTTAGAGAGAGGCAGAGTCAATTCTTAACTGGAGATTTTATTTAAAAAAAAAAAAAACCAAAAAACAAAAAACAAAAAAACCTTGGTAGGAAAGGGAAAATAAAGAGGAATTACAAATTACACCACGGGGGATGGCAGAATTAGCTTGTATTAAAGAGTGAGCTGGTGGCAAGATCAGCCTTTACAGCGATGGGGAATTTGTTGAATGTGCATTTGTGATATAATTTATAAGGAAATTGGTTTTACTCCAAAGGACATTTTTTCTTTATGTGTTGTAGCACCCTCGAGTGAGAGAGAGAGGGAGGGGGTGGGGTGGGAGAGGTAATTCCATTAAGCTTTCAATTTCCACTGGCAAAAGGAATGAACTAGATAGGATCAGAAGATAAGGTGTTGGCAGCTGCCTTCACTCCCTGACCTTGCTCCAAGGGTCGGGGATAAGAATCCGAGTCTTTGTGCCAGAGATGTCACACCACGTTTAATTAGAGGGCCAAAGTGCCATTGTTCCCCTCTGTAAGCCCCTTCTCAATTTGCTGAGAAATGTCCATTCTGTTCACAGTGGGCAGATCATGTGATCATCAGCCCAGCAGGCCTGGAGAGGCCCATTCTCATTCTGGGGCTCTAGTGGTCCAAAGATCATAGTGAATGTGAAACTCAGGACATACTGGAAGAGATATGACCTGACGTTTGCAGAATTGTACATCTGTGTTTGTTTGGATGTCCACAGTCCACTTAGACAGAGCACAGGGTTTTAGGATTAGATCTCACCATTTCTTCCCCCACCCCAAGTTTTTAAAATTATAATTTATTTATTAATGTATAGGTGATGGAATGTGCCATTGCACATGCATGGAGATCAGAGGACAATTACAGGAGTCTCTTCTCCCTGCCACAGTAGGGCCTAGGATGACTCAGGTCACCTGGCTTGGTGGCAGGGCCTCTACCTGGCTGAGCTATTGCTGAGTCCTCCCCAGTTCTCTTCCTTAACAGGGTTCTTAGGTTTTTTTGCAGAGTACATGGAAAGGAAGAAACTCTCCAAAATTAAACTAAAGCAAGACCTCAGCATGTTTCTAACATGTGAGAGGTGTATGTTTTATCCCAGCAAAGCACACGCACAAACACACACACACACACACACACACACACACACACACACTCACTCACACACACACACACACACACACACACACACACACACACACACTCACTCAGAATCATGCTCAACTTTCAATGTTTGCCCATATCTGGCTGGGTATGGAGCACATCAGTTTCTGTAATCCTTACTGTATACATCAGCGGGGTGAGGAATTTAGCTGAGTTGGTAAATCAGTTGAGTGGCACCGATAAACATCTGAGTTCAAAGTCCTACCAAGGTGAAAATTTGAAAAGGCCTCAATTGATATCTTCCTAAAAGTAACTGCATCCAGGATGTGTTTTGTTTTCCCCTAACTCAAGCAATATCTTAGAGTAAAACTCTTATAAAGAGTTTTTATAACAGCCTAGCATATTTCAGAGGCAGAGGCAGGACAATTCCAAGTCTGAGACCAGCCTGGGCAAATTAGGTAGCAGTGTCTCATAATAAAACGGAAAAGGTTGGGGAGGAAGCTCAATGGCAGGGTGTTTATGTAGCATCTGTGAGACCCTGGGTGCATCCCCCCCCTCCCTCTTCCCCACCCCTCCCCCACCCTCTCCATCTTCCCCCCTCCCCCGTAATCACACACAAATGACCTGTATTCACTAACACTGCACTTGCCTAATTCTGCAGGTGTTCCCACTGTGCTATTTAAATATGAATTAGTTAAATAAAGTCTAATTAGAAATAGCTCTGTAGCCTGGGTAGCCACACTGAAGCTTCCACAGCTGTGTGGGGCATCGCAAACATAAAAAAAGACATATTTAACCATTTTTTTAAATTAGGGAAAATCAGGTTGTTTCCAATATTTTACTAATATATATAAAATACTGTAGTTAGGTCATGACTGTAATACCAGTACTTTTGAGCCCCAGAAACAAGATAGTGAATTCCAGGCTAGCCTGGGCTACTTACCAAGACTCTGAACATGCGGTGGCATTTACATTTGTAATTTGATACTGAGTATCTTTTATTTTGGTAGTATAATGGTTTTAACTACAAAAATGTTCCCATTTTATATGTGAAAAATGATATCTCATATTTTTAATATGAGGTATTTTATACAAGGAATGCACCTTTTAATGTCTTACCTCATTTATTCTCTCTCTCTCTCTCTCTCTCTCTGGCTCCCATTATTTTTTCTATTTTGTTGAAAATAGATTTTTTTCTCCATTAATATATATCCTGATTAGGACTGGAGAGATGGCTCAGCAGTAAAGAGCACCAACTGTTCTTCCGAAGGTCCTGAGTTCAAATCCCAGCAACCACATGGTGGCTTGCAATCATCTGTAATAAGATCTGACTCCCTCTTCTGGAGTGTCTGAAGACAACTACAATGTACTTACATATAATAAATAAATAAATAAATAAATAAATCATATATATATATATATATATATCATGATTACAGTTTCTTCTCCCTCCACTCCTCCTAGCTCCTCCCACCTCTCCTTGCATTTGGATAAACCCCCTGTCTGTGTCTCATTATAAAATAAACAAGCTTCTAAGAAATAATTAAACAAATGCCAACACAACAGAATTGTATAAAACAAACAACCAGAAGGAAAAGAGCCCAAGAGAAGGAACAAGAAACAAAAAGACTTACTCATTCACACACTGGAATCCCATAAAATCACTATACTGGAAGTCATCATGTATAAGCAGATGACCTGGTGAAGGCCCCTTGCTTGCTGCCTCGGTCCCTGTAAGTTCATATGAGCTTTGCTCAGTTGATCTAGAGGGCCTTGTTCTCCTGGTGTCTGCCATCCCCTCTGGCTTTTACACTCTTTCTTCCTCCTCTTCCACAAGGTTCCCTGACCTCTGAAGGAGAGATTTAATGGAGACATCCCATTTCAGGATGCGTGTTCTAAGGACTCTTAGATTCTGCATAATGTCTGTCTATGGGACTCTGTATGTGCTCCCATCTCCTGCAGGAGGAAGCTTCTCTGATGATGGCTGAGCAAGACACTAATCTATATACCACTGAATGTACGAAAATGTCATTAGGAGTTATTTTATTGCTGTTATTTTTTTTTTTTTTAGAATGGCAATATTTGCCTTTACCCTAGTCGCTGGGCCACCTAGTCTCAGATTCTTGGTCACCCAAGCAGCATTGGGTATGGGGTCTGACTTGAAGAGTGGGTCTTGAGTCAAATCAGATATTGCTTGATTACTACCCCAAGCTTTGGACCTACATTACACGAACATAGCTTGCTGGTTGAATGCCATTGTAGATCAGTTTGCGCCTGGGTTGGTGGCAGTTTCTCTTTGGTAGCCTGAAGGGTGTCCTCCTGTACCAGCAACACCAGAATATAGATGCTGAAGGCTTTGTGTAGCTTGACATTTCCATGTCCAGTAAGTTATGTGGGCATTGTCTTCAGCAAGGGGGCCATGCTGTCAGTTTGTGGAGAGCAGTCCATAGTCTTGGCAACAGTCTTGGCTTGTTTGAGGATTCTTATGAACACTTTTTCCAACAAATCCATTAGATGTAAAACATCCCCAGAACTGGAAGCCTCATCTGGTGACAAGAGATGGCCAGTTGGGACTTTATCTCCCTTATTTGGTGAGGTCATTTAGATTGCCATATATATTAGGAAGCTTCTACTGTGTAAGGTTCTCATATTAACCCTCAAGTGGCCCTTCATTTTAGCTGTTTCTCCCCATAATCTCGTGATATGATGTTTCAACATCTTAAAAAGGAAGAAAGGAAGAAAGGCAGAAAGGCAGAAAGGAAGGAAGGAAGGAAGGAAGGAAGGAAGGAAGGAAGGAAGGAAGGAAGGAAGGAAGAAAGAAAGAAAGAAAGAAAGAAAGAAAGAAAGAAAGAAAGAAAGAAAGAAAGAAAGAAAGAAAGAAAAGGAGAGCTTAAGAGATGGCTTTGGATAAAGCTGCTTGCATCAAGTCTAATGATTTGAGTTTGATGGCTGGGACACATATAATAGAAATAGAAGGAGAGGAGAACAGTCTCCCAGGAGTTGACCTTTGATCTCCATATGCACATGGAGTTGCTTAGGCAGGTACACAGACACATAGAGACACACACTGACACAGACTCTCTCTCTCTCTCTCTCTCTCTCTTTCTCTCTCTCTCTCTCCCTCTCTCACTCACTTTTCTGGGTTTGTTAGAAATTGCTCTTTAAAGGGCCGAGCAGTTCCTAAATATAACCAAGGTCCTGTGGGAACAAGCACTTGATATACAAACTAACCAACCCCATTAGTATTAGATCTCTACTCAGGGGCACCCCAGCATTCCTTTGTCTTCATTGCCCAGGGCCAGGTGCCAGGCTTCCAGAGACCACCCCAGCAGCCTAAAGCTGATGAAATTACTCGAACTGTTCATCCTGTCCAACTTGGATTTCCTGCAAAAATCCCATCCCATCCCATCCCATCCTATCCAATCCAATCCTAGCCTAAATATTCCCTTTACTTCCCTCTTCTACCTCCTGAACACTCTGAGTTGGTGTGTGTGTGTGTGTGTGTGTGTGTATGTTGTTTGTAAATATTTTTTCCTTTAATGGCCTTGCATCCTGCTTCTTGAACTCTCTAGAGCCTGTGAGTATAATAAACTTGGCTTTCCTGGGTTTCTTCAGGCTCTTCTCGTAGCACTATCTGAATGAACCACTCATAAAAATACAAAATATGGCTCAAGGTCGTTGCTGAAACTATAATGATCCCAGCCACATGGTATACTTGAAGATGAGGGTGGGAAGCACCAAGTACAGAAAATGACAAGGGGTGGGTGCCATCTCCAAGAACATCCTAACACAGCTTGTTTTAACACTCCAGCTTCTAACAACAGGTACCCAGTAGCATAGGGCATGACGGTTCACGTCTAGAATCCAGGCACAGGTTGAGGCTGGAGTACAAAGATCTTGAGTTTGAGACCAGCCTGGGATACACATCCATCCCATGCCTACCACGAGAACAAGCAAACCTAGCTAGGAAGTCAGTTGTTTCTAACTTGGAGAACTGCAAAATGAGCTTGGAGAGTAACCCCAGATCCTAGTTAATTCCAGAGGAGAAAAGATCAGAGACAAAGGCAGTTTCTGTCCCAAGTCATTCACTCTTGTTTTCTTTTTTCTTTTTTTTGTTTTTTCCTTATTCACAGACGCTCTTTACATGTGTAGGCTTTTATCTTGTTATCTGCCTTCCTAATGCCTGCCACCCTTTAATACAGTTCCTCATGTTGTGCTGACCCCTCCCTCCCAACCATAAATTACTTTGGTTGCTACTTCATAACTCAAATTTGGCTACCTTTATGAATCATAATGAATATTCATGTTTCCCAGTGGTCTTAGGCCACCCCTGTGGAAAGGTTATTCGACCCCAAAGGGGTCATGACCCACAGGTTAAGAATCACTAAATTACATTTTCCCCATTATTCTTCTGATTTTGGTTATGATCAGATAATCTGTAGTTGAATTAACTTTTTTTTTCTTCTACAACTTTTGGGTTTGAATCATATTTAGAAAGGCTTTCCCATTCTAGAGTCTGTCTGTCTGTCTGTCTGTCTCTGTCTCTCAAATACCTTTACAAGCATTCCAACCTTGAAAGCTTCAACTCCAAGGTCGGCCACCTCTTAAAACCAATTTTTTTTTTTAACATATCAGGTGAAAGCAATAGCAGTGGTATGTGGCTCACTGATTGCAGCTAGGATAATTCCCTTATCTTTGGAGACTAAATATTACTTAATACTACTTAGTCTGATCCTGTACAAATTTACGGAATGGGGACTCAAAGATTAATGTCAACTGCTGTTCCCTTCCCCATCAATACCAGAAACCCCGATCCTTGTATGAGACAAGAATCCACCCTGTGCAAGATCTGAATGGTGTTGTGAAATGGAAATCTAAACAGCTAAATCAGAATCTTCTGACAGTGGACAAGGTAGGTGCCAAGGGTGCCAACGTCCTCACAGAGTCAAAATCCTACGTAGAACTTTCCAAAGACCAATAGCTTACAGTCGACTGGCAGCCTCTCTACAGACATCAACAGTCGATTAGCACATATGTTGCATGTTATACTGTGATGCGTGTGAACACTGTGGGCCATCACTGCAAGTACTGCTCACTACTTCCTGGCACGAGGAAGGCTCACGTGTTGATCACGTGCTCACACGGTGACTAAGCAGGCACTGCAACTCCAGGATGCACTGCAACACTGGGGACCACTGGCTTGCTGCAGAATCCTCAGTGGGCGATTTTATGCAGTTATGGTTTATGCTGCATCTTATGCCTATAAACATTTCTAGTTTTTCTGTTTGTGTTTCTTCATTTTCGCTGCAAATGGCACTTTGGACAGTCTGCGTTTGTGTGAGTTTGGGTAAAATTTTAACTTTTGAAATAACAGATCTGTATTTTATGATAGTAAATGGTAGACTGTTATCACCATACATGGTATGCTTTTTGTTTTTGCTTGACATTGTTAGGTTTTATGGTCTGTCATTTATGGTTTTTTTCCCCCTCAAACTGTTACAAATCTCTAAATCTTGTATCTACAGGGACCTGCCCAGTTTAGAACTTCATTGTTCAAGGGTTAACTGTAATAGGAAACATAGTGTATATTATAACTGTTACTGTTTACTTTGGCTGGTCACTACTCAGTCAAATAGCTCCTTCCTGTGTCTGCTGATAAGGGCCTGTGGGACAGGCAGAGCAAAGACCCCAGCACTCCCCATAGTCTGGATCCACAGGAAGGCCACTCCCTTTTGCCAAACTTGGATATTGGCTAATCTGGTCTGTAAGTATACTCCGGTTTATTTTCAGAGGCAGACAGGTTCCCTTTCTTGAAGTGTTTTCAGTTGAAGGCCAGTTTAATTGGTTTAAAACACATTAAAAAATAACTTCATATGAGCCAGCAAGACAGTTCAGTGGGACCACTTCTTGGGTAAACATGATGATCTGAGTTAGATACCCAGAAGATACAGTGGAAGAAGTGATTCCTGATCATTGTGCGTGTCCCCTGCACCGTGTGTAGTAATGATAGTAGTAGTAGTAGTAGTAATAATAATGAAGGTCTAGGTGATTTAGCAGGTAAAGGTGTTTATCATCCAAGCCTGTCAACCTGAGTTCAATCCCTAGAACCCAGGTGAAGGTAAGAGAAAACTGATTCCACAAATTTGTCCTTTGACTTCCACATGTATGCTATGGAACACATACTACATATATATACAATACACACACACACACACACACACACTAATAAAAAAACTTTCCATGGATACAAACATGGAGTTAAATAACTTTAAGACGTCTATTAAAAGTTCTTTCCAAACTCAGATCCTAATGTCGTTATAATCTCGGGTTAAAGCAATCTCTGAACTTCTCAAGGCACTGAAAACATGATCTGAAGCTGAGCGTGGCAGTGGTGTCTACAGTTAGAGCTTTTGGGGAGGTTTAGAGTCACAGCAAGAGGATCTGCTTAAACTCAGGAGCTTAAAAGCAGACTGTCCAACACAATAAATGCTATATCAAGGAAAAGGAAAAAGTCCTTTTTCTTTCTTTTTATAAGAACAGGAAAACAATCAGCTCTTGTAAATAATACCTTAGTTTGTTCCTTCTGAATGCAGTTAGACCTTGAAAGGCATTTTTGCTGTATTATATCATCTATAGGAAGGAGATAAACTATTTTGATTAAAATCTGATGAAACTAATATTACATATTAAAACATGATATGGCACATTCCTTTCAATCCAGCCTACTGGGAGTAGAAGAGGGCAGATCTCTGCAAGTTTGAGGTCAGCCTGGTCTACATAGTAAGTTCTAGGCTAGCCAGCTATGTAGAGACCCGGTCTCAATAAACAAACAAACAAACAAATAGGTATGAAAGAAAGAAAACACATTTTCCTCTGACCCTCACATTCACTAGTGGGATACATAGGACAGAGGTAAAAAGAGAGGACTTCGTCATAATTGGCTTACACAGGTAATTACAGAGGGAACTTCTGCATTATAGCAAAGCTATAATAAAACCCAGAATTTCCCGATCTTTAATTCTTACAAGTGATTTGATATGGTAACCTAGAGTCAATAGAGAAATATATTTTTAAATGAGATATATGTGGATCTCTGATTTCATGGGAGATTAAAAGTGTGGTGAGCTGAGGGGCAGCATTCCCACGCCATGCCAGACCTGTGGTGGTTGTGTGTTTGGCTGTGGGCCTGCTACACCACACTTAGAAACCAAACACTTGCTAGGTTATTTTAGGAACCCGAAGGGACCAAGCTCAGCAAGTGTTACACACTGTCTTATGAGACCCAGAACTCACGGAAGAGTTTGAGTTTCCCGGGGAGCTAAGGGAATAAAATTTGTTTGAGAGAAAAAAATAAATCACAGCCATGAAACCAAGTTCCCTCTCAGAAGGCACCTTCAGGCTGAGCCTCAGTTGGAGTCTTACCATTCGGAAATTAAGTCAAAAGTGACTCTGCTGAAGAGGTCAAGAGTCCTGGGGCCCTTGGCACTGGAGTTACAGGCAGTGTGGGCTGACCAACGCCATAAGGAGACCTGAATTCAGGTTCTCCACAAGAACGGGGCGGGCTCTTAACTGCTGATCTGCCTCCCCACCCCCAGCAGGTTTTTATTCATTTTAAGGAGCAAATTCTTCAAAGATTGATACAAAGGGCATAGAAGGGTTGAACATCAACTTTTAATAATGAAACCTTTATCCAGTCCTCAAAATTAACATAAAAGGCATGAGAAAGTGTCGATTTCTCATTCCCCACCACGGCGTAACAAGCCCTTGTTACAACATCCGACTACTGTCTCCAAAAAGCCCAATACAAAACCCACACGTTACATCACCTAATGATCTACTGACAGATGAGTTTAACCAACGTTATACCAGGAAGCTATTACCACGGATACTTCAATCACATAGCTGAAAATATGGAGAAAAGACAGGAAAAAAAAATCAACTTAACTTGTAGTAGTCTTTTTGCTTTTTTAAAATTTCTATAAAATACACTAATATCCCAAAATAAAGAATATTATGACACATTGGTGTCAACTCACACACATGAAAGCTGATGTCAGCTTTTCTCTAACTAAAGTTCATTTCACCAAACCTTTATATATTACACGAATATCCAAGTAAAGTATTTCTTTAAAAAAAAAAATTCAACACAAAGAAACATAATATACAGTGTTTTTTTATATATATATATAAAAAATCGGTTAACAGGAATGATTCCATTTCTAACCACATTACATATCTTTTTAAGACAATGGGATCTCTTGCCATTCCGTGATTCTTCAGTTCATATTAATATTTCCCAGCTACTTTTATCTTAAAGTTAAAAAAAAAAGAAAAGAAAAAGAAAAAGGTTGGTTGGCCGTTGATTTCCTTACTAGCTTACCCAGAAGAGAATTGTAGAACAAGGCCATTCACTACCGGCTGTCTTTCCTCTATCTGTTCTCAGGACTAGCCAGACCCACAGCAGGGGTGAAATTGGAAGAGGGCATCAAAGGGTGGATATAAAAAAGATGGGCTCAGCCGGACCCTGCCACAATTGTAAGGTGTGGGCACAGACACTCCCAGCAAGACTTGCAGAGCCTCAACAGTCACAGGAGCGAGTGGACTCCCGGATAAGCTCGCCCTTCCTATGGGGCGCTGGGAGGCCACAGAGACGAGCATTTTAACTAACTACTGGTGTGCTGGCCAATGCGTGCCTTCACCGGAGGGAGCAGGCACACTTAAGACATCTCGGTCAGTAGTGGTGGTGGGGCAGGGAAGAGACCGCTGTGTATGCTAAACCTCCTGTATCGGTCAGTTCTGAGCGAAAATTGCTATGAAATACACACACCATGCACAGTCCACACCACTGCGGGGGGAATCCGGCAACGCATGCAAGAAGATGGCGGAGAAATCACGATGGATGAATGGAAACGTTCACAGTGTTTCTTACAGCCTTTGACTTTAACACGAGTGCGTCTCTTACCACCGCTGTCTCACAAACTTTTACTGTGTCTTGGGCATGCAGATCACTTGGGGGAGAGAATGGGAACTACGGTGGTTCAAAGCCAACCACTTCAGTTTTTCTTACTTCCCAACGCGCCGCACTCAGGCGGGCGGGCGGGCGGGCGCGGAGTTTTCGGTCGATGGTTGTGCTTTAGTTTACTTCTTACTTTGTTTCAGGAAAAGGAAAAAAACCCACAAAATGAAATCGAGGATTAGGTCTTCAGGTTGATTTCTGATCAAAGCAGACAGATGGGGACCTACCGACTCCTCTACCTGGGAGTCTGCCGTCTCCCCTCCCCGGGTCCTTCCTGGTACCGGTTCAGCTGTTTGGAAAACTGGCATTTTTTTTTTTGTCTAAACGGAGCCAAATATAATGGCAGGGAGGAGGGCAGCAAGCACGGGAGGGGAGAGGCAGACCGTGTCAAAAAGAATCTCTTGCTCTCAACAGGCAGGAGAGAACCCAGCTTCTCCTTAACCATCATTTCATAAATTAATATTTTCTAAAAACCGTAACCCAAAGAGTTTGCTATTACAAGAAAGTTCAAGTTTTAAAAAAGCAAATAAATTAGTTAAGCCTTGTAAACAATTGTCCATTTTAGTTATACATCTTAAAAAAAAAAGACATTTATCTGTATAGTCCATTAGACAGTACAAGGCACACTTTACACATCAGAACCCAGAGCGACGGAACCCACATAGGTGTGGCCGCCTTCACTCTGCCCCTGGGGTAACCAGGCCGGGGTTCTGGAGTTAGGTGCCATCTTCTGCTCGGCTCGTGAAGATCTGGAAGTCCATGGATGTGCTCTTGCTGAGAAACTGCCCTGTACTCTTCAGCCATGTGATTCGAGGTTAAGCTTTCTCCGTCTCCTCAGTCTCCTCAGATGTTTTCCACAAAGCTCCCCGGGAAAAGGCCAGTCTTGCCATTTCTTTGTAACGTGCCTTTGAACCAGCCGTCCTCTCGCTTCTTATGAACAAACACAATATCTCCTTCTTTGAGTTCAAGTTCTGCCTCGCTCTGAGGAGGATAGGAAACCACCACCCTGTGCCTGTAAGACAGAAACAGGCTAGTCAGGTCAGCAATAAAAAAAAAACGGGGCACCGTCGGTCTGCAAGGTGCCTCGACACACATAGAATTCACACAGCCATTTACAAGGGTTTGCACAACTCAAAAGCCCAGCGATTCTGTTTAGCAGGCTTGGCGTTAACAAAGACTTGAGTCTGGGTTTTCATTTCCATCCACTAATGATGGCCAAGATGGTGTGCCCGAGTTACCTCCACAGGGAGGGACAGTTTTGCCTGTGTTCAGTGTTTGTATTTTAGCTAGACTTAAGGATATGCTTTGTGTGGATTCTTAATAGGGGAACCATTTCTGTCCTACCCTCCACTCTAAGGAGAGACAAGTAGATTTGACTCCAGAGACGGGGACAAGTGGCCTAGCTAGTTAAGACTTCCTTCCTGCAGGCTGTGTGGGCTCTGCTCTGCCTCTGTTACAATGAGAGGTGAGGTGTCAGGTCTGCTGCCTGGGGGCGATCTGGAGGGCTGTCTTCAGTATCCCTTATACTGGGTTTGATATCCGGGAGGCAATGGTTTTTGAGGAAGTTTGCCTGCCTTTACATAGGCAAGCCTTGCACTGGAAAGAGGTCCAAAGGTCTACACAGAAATTAGAAAACTCTGGGCTCAATTCTGCCCACCGTGACCAGCCATGATGCTTTCTTTCCAATCCCCCATGTGTCCCTATCCTCCAGGCAGATGTGAGTGGGAAGAAGTGTAGCTAGTACTTAACTGCCCAGCAGCCTTGTGGATGACCATCACCTAACCCCCTGCCCCTATGCCCCTATGTCTCTAAGGAAGGGTTATGATTAGCAGCTAAGGAAGCCAGGCAGCGGTGACTTATTTTGGGTCTCTAGACTCAGTCTCTTCTCTACTAGACATTCTCCCCCTCTTTCCTCCGCCTTGCTCTTCCCAGTCAAAACGGTGACTGTTGGCGGTGTTTGGAAGCCCTGCTCCTGTTCGTCTCATACATCTTCTACAGCGTCCTGCGTGATAAGGAAATATTAGAAAAGTGACTGTGACTTCTGAGGCCAGGTGACTGAGGACTGGGACAGTCAGCCGGCATGAGTGAGGCCACTGGACACCCCTAATCAGGCGCGCATGGGAGGGTCTGAAGCTCCTTTCCAAAACCAGCCTACAGTAATGTGAAACAGTCGCTTTAAAACCCGGCCCTCTAGCCCCAGGCTAGCATCTGTATAGCCCGGTTCTCTCTCCCAATCCCCATTCCCCATAAAAACCCAGACTCCACCACATTAGCAAAGACCACAGCAAGGGGGCTCATTTTTTCACAAAAGCTAAGTAGCTGTCCAACAATTCCTCTGCTCCCAAGGGCACGGGTACCAATTTACCCTCCAAGGTCTGCAGCAAAAGCCTATCGCTGGGTCGGTTTAAGCCTCTCCAGGAAAGGTTCGGCCAACTCAGACATGAGAGTTTACAGACGAGGTCAGTCAAGTGCAGAGCAGGGACAAGAGGCGAGGCACTGAGGGTGAAGGGGAACTGTCACAGTCTTTACGTCACTCAGAGCGTCTTAACACCAGTGAACGCTGCCTCAGTCTCCTCACCTGGACAATGGGACTTCAATGACTTAGACAATCTATTTCGTAAGTAGCATAACAAGGTCAAAAGAGTGACATTCCTTGTACAGTGACACATATAGTTCAACCCCGGAATGTCAGCCACTTCACGCACGGGGCTTCCTTGAGCACGCAGGGGTCTGGTACTTCATAGAGGGGAATTTTAAGATGTGGGCTAGTCTATAACTAACAGATGAACTCAGGCCACAAGCTAGAGAACATTCTGATGCTGGGAGTTCCCACACTTGTAGAATGACATAGAGTTTTGGAATCCTTTCGCTGACATCTTTAAAAGCAAAGTAACAACTTCATCGTACGGTGATCTAAAAGAAGAACCCAGATGTGGTTTCTCAGGTCTGATGCCAACAGGCCGAAAATCCACATAAAAAGCAATGATGTAGTTGCCATTTGGGGCGAGTTAAACTTTAAGCGAAGCTTTGCAGTTCTGGAGGGAAATGTACCACGGACTGAAAGCACATTCTGTGTAGATCTCTCACGAGGTGCATTGCTGACTGGCAGCCTACAAGCTGCTTTAAGGTAAAATGGAACACGACTAGCTTAAAAAAAAAACTTGGAGGGAATTAGATTAATATTTGCATTTTATAAAAATGCACTAAACCAATTTTGTCAGAAAATCCCGGGACTGGAATGACTGCCGGGCTGAGAACATAATCTTCTTGCCAAGTTCCCAGTGGGAGCAAATTTTCATTGCTAAGTTATAGACCTTGAGGGGGAGTGGTGGAGTGAGAGGCCTTGTGCAGAATGGAAACTGTGACGCGCAGTGCGTCGTGTGAGGACTGCCAGGTGCCGCACTTAGAAGCTTTCCAGCTCAGGTCCAGGCCTGGAGCCTTACGGAGTGGTTTGTACTGAGGCGCTGTCACACAGCCCCAGATGCTGGCAGGACAGCGCCGAGATCGAACCCAGGCACCCAAAAGCTCTGCCAAGCCGAGTATTTACAGAGATCCACAGGCACATGTCAGACCCAGCCGCGAAGGCCCTCACACCTGCTGCCCAGCCCTCTGCCTCGCTGGCTCCTGCTCGCTCGCCCTTGTGTGAATAGGGTTCCTGGGCACGTCTGAACATCTAGAGCCTGAGCTACATACTGCAGACCTCCTGGGGCACCTGCTGAGCCACCTCCGAAAGCTGCACCCCCATTGGTCCCCTTTGCTGTCATCTGGTTGACGGGACTCACTATAAGCCCCACCTCCTTCTCTTGCATTACACTTCCTCTAGTCCCCAATCCATCCCAGGCACAACTCAAATATTTATATTAAGTAATGCCACCTGTAGGTACCCATTGTGGAAAACCATTAGCGGGCTCTCAGTGTCTGCAAGGTTAATCCTCACACTGCTACACAAAGCCCTCAATGATCTGCCCGTAATCCTGCTTTATAGCTGTAGCAGCCATCGTCACCCCACCTCCACCTCCCGCTCGCCCCCCGCCCCCCCAGCCTACCTATGACTCTTTAAACAGAGCCCCACTCCTCCTCTACATACTGACTCATGCAGTCCCTTGCATGGGGAATCTCTCACAATCTCTGCCCATCCACGCCCTATCAATCTCTCCAGACCTGGCTCAAACTCTCCCCTGGGAACCTCTAGCCCCATAGCTGGAAGTAATTTCACGCTTGACTGAACCCCAGAGGACCGTGTGTGTGTTTCTTACCACACTTAGCACAGTCCATACTGTATTTTTACCATCTGGGTTCCTCTCTCGTTTCTTTTCGACCCGTGGATAATGCTGAATTCACTCTCCACCTCAAGTGACCAAAGGCAGAACATAAAATGATTCTTATTAAGCACATTGGATGAGTGAGAGATCTAACTACTTGGTATGCATTTTTTTTTAATGTGTAATGTTCTTTTAAAAAAAAATAAATGAAGTTCAAAAAAAAAAAAAAAACCACTGAAGTTCTAATACATGCTACAACATGGAGGGATCTTGAAAGCATTAAGTTAAGAGAAAAGAGCTAGATGAGAAAGGAAAGGTGTTGGAGGACTCCATTGATATGGAACCATCATGCAGAGAAAGGGGAACAGTCTTCAGGGGCTACAGGAAGAAACTGGTTGTGAACGATGCAGTCTTACTGCAAGACTTTCTAGAGATGGACAGTGACACATGGTCAATATAAAGGCACCAGCACCAGCACTTTGTACCTTTGAATAGGGGCAAATTTTAACTAGATTTTGGTTTTCCTTTCATTGAAAAGAGATTGCATTCTCACATAATCTATCCAGATTCTAGCTTCCCCTTCTCCACTGGTCCAGCTCCTCCCCACCTCTCATACCACCCATCCCCTTTCTGCCTCTCCTTAGAAAAGGCTTCTAAGGGATCACAATAAAATATAACAAAATAAAACATGGTAAGATAAAACAAAAAAACTATAATATGGGAGCTGGAGAAGACAAATAAATAGAAGGAAAAGACTCCAAGAGAAGGCACAAAAATCAGAGACCCACTGGTTTACACACTCAGGAATCCTATCAAAAAACACTAAACTGGGCTAGGCTGGAGAGATGACTCAGCAGTTGAGAGCACTGACCGCTCTTCCAGAGGTCCTGAGTTCAAATCCCAACAACTGCAGGGTGGCTCACAACCATCTGTAACAGGAGCTGATATCTTCTAGTGTGTCTGAAGGCAGCTATAGTATACTCATATACATAAAATAAATCTTTTTAAAACAAAAAAAACCCCTTAAAACCATAAACTCAAAGCTGGTATAGACCATGCAGGCCTGTGCATGCCTCCTCAGTCTCTATGAACTGAGCTCACTCAGGTAGCTTTAGAGGGCCTGGTTCTCCTGATATCCTCCATTCCCTCTGACTCTTACATTCTTTCTGCCTCCTTTCCTGCAGGGTTCCCTGAGTCCCGGGGAGAAGGGATTTGATGGTGACACCCCAGTCAGGACTGTGTGTTCTAAGATCTCTCACCCTCTGCATTATATTTGGCTGTGGACTAACTATATTGAAACAACTAAAAAAAATGAGATGATCGAATAACTAAAAATAATGGAAATATTAGTAAAAAAAAAAAAAGAGAGACCCAGAGAGAGTGATTAAGAAGATGCAAGACAGCAGGGGTAGGGTGTATGTGTGTAGGGGGAGGGGAAGGGAGGGGAAGGAGGAGAGAAGGGCTGACCGGCATTCTGGTTGTTTGCAAGTGCATTGGTCCCTTTTGAACAAAGGCTCTAAATGGGCTTCTACCTCTAGGTTGACTATGGCAGGCACAAGAGTGAAGCCAGAGAAACAGATTTCCACTGTGGTGTGAAGAAGGCACCCATAGATGTGCGAGTCTTCCAGAGTGGATCACAGGCATGCTAACGCCCATCTGGACAGGTTCTGACGATCTTCTGAGACTATAAAGTTTTCTATTTCTTTCATTTTTCTTCCTCCTGACTTGATTGGTATCTCTGTGGTTCCCATGTTGTCTTTTCTGATCTCCCTTCATATATGAAGGCAATGAGTCTCCCTGAGAAACACTCTCTTAACCTGGTCCCGGCGACTAAGCGTTCCCTGCTTCCTGTCAGTTACCACAGCAATCTAATATCCAATTAAGTATTTTACTGGCAAAACCATACTAGCTGGCTTTGTATCATGTGCAAAGTCCAAATAAATTATGCCCGTTGCTTCACCCAGTGGATTCCTTGTCACTGACTCAAAGAAATTAATCAGGCTGTTTGAGCCCGACTGCCTGTCTGCAAATCTACCACTGTCCGATTGGTATGTTTCTGAGTACGCTAGCTTAATCCCTGATCAAAGATCACAGTTCTTTTCCATTGTAGGCTATTAGTTTATTGCTTTAATTCCTAAACTTAAAAATACACACAGGTAAAGGTGACTTGCGATGCTTTCCTAAGCCACGTGGGCACGCATGTGTGCACGTGTACATGAAAACTGTCAAACATTCTTTTATTTTCCATCTCGTCTGAAACCGTTTCTTCCTACCTTCACCTTACAATTTCCTAACTATTTTTCCTCCATCCTTCTAAAATAGAATATTTGGAACAATATTTGGTCCATTGTTTCTGCTGTCATCAATTAGACAGCCTCGGGCCCCCAGGATGCTGGGCTATTTCTTGCTTGTTTTCTGCAGCAGTCTCTCCCACAAACACAAAAGAATCCTTTTGTTCCCCAGGAGACTTTCTCTCAGCCCGACACCAAGACCTGTCAACACACTTCAAGGTTCATCCATCCTCATTATGAGACTGCGCCTCTCCACGTCACGTGACTGCTCCTTTCCACTGACAGCACTTTTTTTTTTAACCTTTAGCCCCGCCCCCGCCTTCTGCTGGTGGACGAAATTGGGCCCCGTGGTGGGACAGGGAACTTTCCACTTGTTCCTGCTGCTCTCTGCAGATGGATGTGTGCACGGAAACACTGAAACCTTCACTTAGCTCTGAAACACGTTGCCATGAAAATCTCTCAAAGTCCCATATAAAGAACCCAGGGCTGCTGTATTTTACCAGGGCTGCTGCAGTGTAGCCTGTGGGTGAAGGGACTCAGCCTTTCAAGGGCCTTCTGAATCACGCGTCCTCCATTCGAGGCTCTAAGTGCTTCTCCTTGGGTTGGAGGTTTTGAAATATGCAAACAGGTAATCCCTAAATGACATGCTTGCTAGCTCTCTATTAAAACCCTTCATCCTTGGGGGGATAATGGATGGCTTTCCTACACCAGTTTCCCATTGTTTTTACAGTCAGGTGAACTTAAGCATCCGAGTTAAATAAATACCATTACCATCGCTGTGTGAAGGCACAGGGCTGTGGAAAGTTGTTGGCTATTACATTTAATATTCCGTTGAGCATACGGTTTATAGAAATAAAAAGTTGGGCCGAAATCTTTCCTAAGGACCCTCTTCCCTCTCCTAAAAATTGAAATGGCCGCATAAAAACCTGCCAGAGATTTCGAGTGTGCCCGCGTCCATCTGTCCTGTCATTAAGTTCTTCATGTTCTCTACCTGATATGCCTCTCTCGTTCCCAAAATGCCATCACCTGTCTGGTGAGTAGCTCTCCTTTCAGACGGCCTGAAAGCCCCAGCCTGCTGTCAGAAAGGGCCTTTTAAGAGGAAAGAAGGGGAATGCAGAAGCCACCGAGATCAAGGACATCTGGCGATTGAAAAGGAATGCATAATGGGGGGTGGCGGTGAGGCGTCGGGTGCCTAGCCAAGGCCTGGGGAGAATGTGGGTAAAGTGAACCATCCTTCCAAACAGTCACAAATTCCACAAAGGACTGGGGTGGGGTGGCGGGCAGAAAAGCGCCTCAGGGCACGAGGGAAAATTGCAGATCAATGCCTGGAGGGAGAGGGCTAGCCTTTGTGACTGAGGGTAAGTACACAGTAACTGGACTAGTTCCAGGGACAGGAGGCATTGTCCCTGGAAAGCGGCACTGGGACTCTGCAGGAGAAAGGCAGACTCCAGAATCAAAAGCCTGAGGGAAGCCAGGACTCTGAAAACACAATGGAAGAGGAGAAACACAGAAAGATCTGTGTGTAGGGAGGGAACATTTTTAGGGTAATGTGTCATTTCAAAACTGGCTTTACGTCAGCCAGAACTCCACTACAGAAAAATGTAGCTCTTTATGAAAACGTAAAGTATACTTTATAAATATGGGTTGCTTGATGTTTTCCTCTCCACTTTTATAGTTTACTTTTAATTGACAGTGTGCCACAAAATCATGAGGCTTCAATACAAATGTTTATACAGTTCCATTTGAAATACAAAGGGAAAGTGAATTTAAGTGATTTTGTTGTTATTATTATTATTATTTAAGAGGTGTGTGTGTGTGTGTGTGTGTGTGTGTGTGTGCACATGAACACAGGTAACAAAAGAGGCTGGAAGGCAGCGATTGCCCTGCGACTGGGGACTGAACTTTGGTCCTCCGCAAGAACAGTGCCTGCTTTGAACTCCTGAGTCATCTCTCCATCCGAAACCATTTTCAATGGTCATTTCCTAGCAAAGTCACAAGTCAGGCATGGTGACGAACAGCAAGAGCGCTAGCCACCGCTAGCCGGTTGAGGTGCATGGACTCTGCCTGAATTCACGAGTTTGAGTCCAGCCAGGGCAACATGAGGACACTACCATTGCCACCAGCTCGGCAACAGAGAGAATGCCAACCAAAGGGAACATGTCTACCAACTGGAAGTCTGTTTATCTTCTAAAATGCAAGTCTAGAGAGAACAGTGTGTTACAGAAACAACAGAGCAGATGAGGCTAAAATGTTTACGTTAGACGAAAAACAGAACAGAAATTTGAACGTACTGCATGCTGCTTCCTCGGGTGATGGGTAGCAGCGAACTTTCCAGTTCTCATCCTGGTAGATACATGTCTTATTAAGTATGTTTCCTTCCCTAACACAACCCTAGATAGACCCCCACGACTGCATGACACAGAACCCCCCACTTGGAAGCACTGTTCAAAGCCAAAAATCGCTCTAAGAATACTCGTCATTCTAAGTATACAAACCAAGAGAGTCATGGGAACCTACACCATGTTCTGCCTCAGGAGGCAGGAAAACAAACCTCTCTGGGTGGGTGCTTTA
The DNA here is from genome assembly GCA_036184795.1 of Tokudaia tokunoshimensis. Taxonomy (NCBI): domain Eukaryota; kingdom Metazoa; phylum Chordata; class Mammalia; order Rodentia; family Muridae; genus Tokudaia; species Tokudaia tokunoshimensis. The sequence continues at coordinate 10,237,566 of BTHU01000019.1, forward strand.
CCTCTAGTAGGTAATAGTGTAAGACAAAGGATTCCAGTGATTCTCAACCTTTGGGTGGTGACCCCTGGACCGCTGATTCATACAGTAGCAAAATTATAATTATGAAGTCGGAACAACACTTTATGGTGACCACCACAGCATGAGGAACTGTTATTAAAGGGTCCCAGCATTAAGAAGGGAAACTTAGTGATTGACAGATACCAATCAGTGGCTACGAATTAAGAGTTAACTAAGGGAAAAACAGTGATGTGCCGGTAAGTAACAGAAAAAGAAGGCCCGAGGTCGAATGTCATTTGCCAATCAGGCTTGACATTTTAGGACGCTGTAGAACATGCTCTTCTAGATCAGAATACAAACAAACTCTAGCCTTACGTTTGCTATTTACGCCCTTGCTCTCTCCGAGAGGGGCGCGACTCACCTTTCACAAACAACAGGCCTGGCCTCATTCATGACTGGACCCAGGGAGGAGCAGGCCTGGCGAGGCGGTGGTGCGATGGGCACTGCGGAGTCCAGGGAGCACGTCTTGCGGTGGAAAGTGTCCTGGGCTAAGGCTGCTGTCCCGGCGGCCACTGGACCATCCCCATCCGTGGGGCAGGACCCCACTCTGCCGTGACCGCCCCCTAGCGGCAACTCAGGACCCACCGCTCCCAGCAAGGGAACCTCCCCCACGCCCAGCTCTACATCCAAGGTGGGCGATGCTGGAGGGGAGACTCGGGGCTTGCGTTTGGTGGAGGCACCAGAAAGCAGCTTCAGAAGGCCCTTTTTTTCTTTCTGGAAAAAACAAAACAAAAAACCATGGATATTAGTTGGATATCGGCAGTTGTGTTGTTCCTATAATCTCCAGGACACTCCAACGCATTTTTTGATTGCATCAGGGTCACTCATTACCTTCTGGGTAGCCTTTGTGTGATGTTAACCTGACCTTTTGCTTACTGCGTCTCCCTTTCTTGTCTGCCTGCTTCTGTTTGTGTTGGAAATTCTCTTGTTCATTATTATCTTCTACCGGGGCAGCAAGATAAACAGATTAAAAAGATGTAAAACAAAAAAAAAAATTTTTTTTAAAAATCAATTTGTATTTAAAAGTACAAGTAGTCAGTGAGATGACTCAGGGGGTAAAGGAGCTTGGTGCCAAGTTGGCAGACCTGAATTAGATCCCCATACTCTGTGTGGCAGAAGGAGAACCAAGAACGACAGGCAGCCTCTGACATCCACACAGGCACTACGTCATACCAGAGTGTATGAGCGCGCGTGCGCGCGCACACACACACACACACACACACACACACACACACACACACACAACTATGGAATAATGAAATAATAAATGGAGTAATGAAAGCATAAATAGATACTGAAGAATAAGGTGGAGATTTCAGATTGTGAGTTTAATTTCTGCAAATACTGCCTGTCCTCCGATTATTGCTATGGGAGCCAATTGTGTACTGGGTTAAATACAAGCCTGGTAATACTTGACACTGTGTCAACACGCTGGAACCTTATCACTCTCAGGAAAGATGCCCTGATCAGAGTCGAGGGCTAGAGTACTTCTTATATGTCACCGCCTTGATTAAATTTAACCAGCCACAGCGACAGGAGACAAACCATTCCTACTGTGAACGCAGCTCCCTGATTGCAAACCCTGAGAGAACAGCACAGAATTTTAAGGAGAGCTTCAGTGCCCGGGCATCTTCAGGTCTTCCTTCCTTCCTTCCTTCTTCTTCTTCTTTTTCTTCTTCTTCCTCTCTCTCTCTCTCTCCTCTCTCTCTGTGTGTGTGTGTGTGTGCGTGTGTGTGTGTGTGTGTGTGTGGCTGGCTGTTTCTCTCTCTGTGTATCTCTTTTTCTGTTTCTATTTTTCTCTGTCTCTATGCTTCTATTCCTTTGTCTCCTCTGTCCTCTGACTCTCTGTCTCTTTCTCTCCCTCTGTTTCCTTTCTGTGTTTCTGTTTTTCTCTGTATATCTTCTTTTCTGTTTATCTTTTATTATTTGTCTCTCTGTCTCTGTCTGTTTGTCTCTGTATCTCTCTCTCTCTCTCTCTCCTTTCTTTCTGTAAGCAAATGTATAAATAAGAACCCCTCCCCCCAATACCACCTCATGCTCCAAAAACCATAACCTGAATTTATCTCTTTTGACACTTTCCTTTTTGGCTCTAAAAAAAAAGCCAGCTGTTTCACTATCTAGTCTATTCTCAAATCCTGACACTATCTTTCTTTCCCAGGTTTCACCAGGTTTAACACTGTCATCGTCAAATCTCTGAAATCGTCTCACTCATTCCGTCAGTGACGGAATTAAGTCCTCTGAATGGAAACACTGGAAATGATTCGCTTCACAGAGATGTGTTTCTTTAGGATTAAAGTCCATTAAGAGAAACGTGGAGTGAGGGCTCCAAAGCAGACGGAACACAGAGGAATTCTTCTTGGTGATATGAGTTAGTCCGACCCAATAAAAATCCCCTCGGGGGACGAATTTCTATCTACAATAACACAACCTCACTGAAGACAGAACGGCACAAAACAGGAGGCGCCTAGAGCAGTCATTTATCTGATGGTGAGCACGGACCCCTGAGAAACCAGTCTCCATTTATAAACACTGCTCAGAGTGTGGGGTGCCCTATGGGCTGGAAATAGGAAAAGCCAAGTGGGGGGTGCTAGGAGTGGTTGCTACGGTCATCTCCTGGCCTTCTCAAGATAGGCAAGAGATAAGCAGAGCCCATGCATCTCCTTAACCCACGGGGGTGGGGGGTGGGGATGGTGTTGGGGGGAAACTCAACTCATCTTGCTGCATTTTGCTTCTTTCTCTTATCGGATGCTACATTGCCTGAGAGTCAACAATGCTCATTGCAATAAAGGAGTCTACAGACTCAAGACAACGAGCTTGGGTGTAATGACAGGACTATGCTTACCTCTGTATCTCATTCATTGCCTAGGACAGGGTAGGGCACCATTGAACTGGGGAGGCCCAAGAAAATACTTCAAGGGAGTAAAGATAAAGGGAGGAATGGATAGTAGTCACTGAGCACCCGGAAGGGATGTTTTGCGTTTCCCCGAAACCAGAAATAAAACCGTGGTCGGTGGCGAATCCTGATCTCCAATTCTGTGGCTATACTTCCCTTGTGGGGCATCTGGACTGGGAAAGAGCGGGATGTCTGATAGTTCCCACTTCGGAGGTTGCCAGATGCAGCAAGCAGTTATTTCTGTCATGATATGAGAAATCACAGTCTAATCCCTGGAGCCCATAGATTGGCTGAGAACATCAAGTCCATTGATAAATTACTACAACCTCAGCAGGCCACAGCTAAAGATGCTGTTTAAAATCTCAGATCTGGGCACTCAAAAGAGTATCAGATAAGTGACTTTGCGCTCAGGGAGCAGCTTCTAAAGTGATTAAGAAGAAAGATGACTCGGTTCATTGAAAATGATTAAACACATTAAACACAAGTTGCTTTAATGACTTCTAAGGGATATGTTATCACCATCAAGCAATGCTGACTGCCCATGGAGCAGAAGGCGGACGATTAGGCATCGTGGTGGGGGGCAGAAGGTTGGGGGTAGGGATGTCAACACACAAAAGATGAGGGCCTAGTTTCAAGGAACTGTGCTATTTATAATGTATTCTGATGCTTTCTCTATTAGAAGAACAATGTGGGCACTTGAGAGAGATAATTTTGCAAGTTCAGACACTTACTTATCTGAGGACACCTTTGCTTATTTCAAAATCCAACAGCAGAAATGAAAAAAACATGAAAGGATTAATAGTCTACACTTGGGTAAAGTGATTTAGAAAAACTCATGCTAGCATATATAAAAATGGAGCATATATCTCTCACTAGGCGCCTCAATAGCTCATCTCCTGTTGGTGTTCCATTCCTAGGTGAAATGATGTTTTTAGAATCACTTCAGATTTGATAATTTAAAACTATCGCAGGGCGGTGGTGGGGCATGCCTTTAATCCCAGCACTTGGGAAGCAGAGACAGGCAGATCTTTGAGTTCAAGGCTAGCCTGATCTACGGAGCAAGTTCTAGCCCAGGTAAGGCTACTTAGAGAAACACTGTCTCAAAAAAAAAAAAACAAAAAAAACAAAAAACAAAAACAACAATCCAAAACAAACAAACAAACATACAATAAATACTATCAAGTTAAAAAAAAAGAAGTATGTGGATCAAAAACCTACCAGAGTTACTTTTATACGTGCAATGTGTTCTAGTTGGATTTGGTGATACATGCCTATAATCCCATCTACTTGGGAGACAGACATAAGAAGATCCTAAGGCGGTGACAGGCCTAATCCCTCATTCATTCATTCATTCATTCATTTATTTTTTTTTTTTAAGGTACATGGAGACATTAGCAAGAGTCTTCTTGGGCCCACAGGTCCAATTTATATACTAGTTTTCTAATATGCTAGAGTCATTGTCCTTAGGTAGGACTCTCAAAAATATTAAGTCATATGGTTGAGAGTAACCACTCATACTTTGAGCTAATATGTCTGAGTATCTGACACGAAGCAGGCCATGTGTTCAGCTCTAGAATGTGATATGTCTAGGACAGTTTGTATCTAGCAACAATAACCAACATGACTGTATAACAGGTCCTCTGCCCAAGAACCAAGCGGGGGAAGGCATGAGGCTGGGGTAGGGAAGCTTCCTGAAATGCTAGAGATGATTAGACACCACCTGTTTCAAGAGTCTCGTTAACCGCTCTCAGGAGGATTTCCATATTTAGTCTTTACAGCAACCCGATGAGGTAGGAATTAATTATTCCTGTAGCCTGAAGCTCTGAAAGCTTCCCCGAAATCGAAATCACCATGCAAGCAAGGGGGTGGAAACGAGATTCTATTCTGCAGAATGGTAAGAGCAGACACAGCTCCCCCTCTGTCTGTCTGTCTGTCTGTCTTTTTCTCTGTCTCCCTCTCCTCACTCAACCCCTTTCTCTTTCCCACATCTCCTAGCTGAACTCTACACACAGACAGGCATCCTGATGACCAGGCCTGGATCCCAGCTATCAGCAAGAGCAAAGACCGTGAATGCGGCCATTTATAGATTTCCCCAAGAACATTTCCCAACAAAACATGCAGATGAGCTTGGTTTTGACAGTAAAATGAAGCTAGAAGGGAAAAAGAAATCATCTGAGTAAAGAAATAACCACGAAAGAAGCCAGAGAAGAAGCCAGAGAAGGCAAAAGAGATGGGCTCTTCTACACAAGGATTAGAGGAGAGGCCTTCAAACATAAGTCTGCATCAAGAAGCATCAAGTCTTAGTAAGGGAGACAATCACCAGGAACCAGAGGGCTTGAGGCACTAAATGGTGTCTGTGAGCTCACTCCTAGAAAAGTGTCCAAACACTGGAGATATTGCTCAGTTGGTGAGAGGTCTTGCTGTGTGGCCCTGAGTTTGAACCCCCAGTTCCCAGGCAGAAAGCTGGGTATGGCTGGACATACCGCCATCACTGGAGATCGAAGACAGCTCAAACTCAAGAACCGAGTTCAGAGAGAGCTGTAAAACTGGTGACTATGGAAGAAATCAGGAATAAAAATGACAGGGTCGGGATTTCAAATAGGGAATAACAGAGATAATATTTAAAAGTACGGTTCAGTAGCTTAATATACCAAAGATGGTTAGGGTTTTGGCCCTGGGACAAAATACAGCTTCTCATTTCCCTGAGACTCTGTAGGAGAGGACTCTCAGATGAATTACTAGTCAAAAGAATTGGCCCAGTTAGGAGAGTGCGAGGTGACCTGGAAGTACATCCAAGAGTTATTCATACAGTGGCATCCCAGTCACAGCCCACTAATAATCTGGGTAGAGAGAGCCATACCCTCCCCAGGGCAGCAGCATGCCCCACACTGCCTGTGGACATCGATGACCCAGAAAGATGAGGGAAGGCATGGCCAGAGGGTACCATACTACACTACCCAGAGCTCTGCCCCAAAGGACCTACGCTACCATCTCCATTCCCATACACGTTGCCTTTGATTCCCTACAGTTTAAGCCACAGGAAGCAAAGCAAACTGCAGCTCTTTCTCTAATACTGATCGACTGGGGACGGGTGTAGTGACCGTCCTAACAGTGGGGGTGGGGTTAAGGAGAAACCAGACAGGAGAGATATAGAAATTCTAAAAACTTAGAAGAAAGTGCTCCCACCAGAGAAGCTTGTGATAAAGTTTAAAAGAACCGATTTTTAAAAGTTTAAAGAGAGCTATGCCTCGCCTCCCAGTTCAAAGGGGCGGGGGGGGGGGGAATGTTGGATTGGAGGACCCTCAGAATGAAATTCTATAATTGCAAATTATCCTGCAGATGAAAAAAATGGAAAGGTCTCTAAAGGACCTGGTGTGAGCCCCCAAGGAGTGGCATAATGGGATCCAAGTTTTAAAGGCTGCATACAAAAAGATCAAGGGAAAACTCAGTCACAAAGAAAGTAGCATGACCCCACTACAAGGCAAAAAAGCTAAAAATCAGAATGAGCTTGAACTTCCCAAAATTCTAAGGAAAAGGGCTATTTTAAGGTTATATTTGAAACAAAAAGAACACAGACTTCCTGTCTGGGGTGAACAGCGGCTCTTAGCTAGGAGGACGAAAGGGAAAGTAAATCTCAGTACCGGAAGAGATGAACAAACCCTGACATGGAAGAAGGGAAGAGATCAGGACAGACTCACTGCCACACAAAGAAAGTTAACAGCGGATGTACAAATGAATGATTTCTGAGCAGTTTGGACGAATCTGGAATCAGGGTCACTTCAATAGGCAAAGAGAGGTATGCTTAGCTCCGATTTTCAAAAGAAGACGAGGTGTTGCCAGAAGATGGGTATTCTTTTGGGGGTGGGGGTGGGTTGTCCTCTGTGGTTGTTACATGACACCAGGGCAATTGAGTTCCGCCCCCAACCCCCCCACCCCACCCCCACCTCCGTCCTTGGGATTCTTACTTTCATTAGGAAAACAATTTAAGAAGTGACTTTAACAGAGGACTGAAGACAACTATACTAGAGATGGAAAGAAAACACAGGCAGAGAAGGTTACCCCATCGTCCTCCTGCAGCTGCCTGGTGGGAAGGGAAAAGCCACACCTCTGAGATAAGCTGACTGGTAGGTCAGATATGGTGGGCAAGTAGCTCAAGCCAGGGAAGGAAGCTTTAGAGAAAAGTAAGCAGGATGGATCATTGAATGCATACTTAGAAGAGACAGAAAAAACAAGGAGGACAAGCTGGGCCTTTGTGGGTTAGAAAGGGCAGCAGTCCCAGACTGTCGTGACCTCACCGCAGACTGCAGGAACCAGCTAGGAGGCAGGAATTCTGGGATGGAAAAGTAACAGCATCTCAATACAGGAATTGTTATCTCATCTAACTCATTATCGTGACTTAAGGCGAACCCACCTTCCTAGGAGTGGTCCCTTGACCCACCCAGTTAGAAAGTTAGGACTCCACACAGACTGAAGATTCTATTTCTTGACCAGAATTATTTTATTATTATTATTTTTTAAAAGTGGTCCTTTATAGCTGCTCTAAAGCAATTTGCAGACCATCTGGGAAATTCTTGGATGGCATTAAAGGAAGGTTTACAAGCACTTACGGGCGGAAATGACACTCTAAGGAGAGAAGCTTCCAGAAGACTTTACTACCAATAAATAACAGAAGTGTCGTGACAATGATCGGATCTCGGCGTGGCACCTGGCCACATCTCCCTTGATATGATGAAGCGGGCCCAGCTATACCTCAGCCCTAAGGACGCACATCTGTGCAAGCGATGGTGATCACAGAATTACCGAATTAATATCATCCAGAAGTATCTATACTGCATCTGGGGCATGTTTAAGAGGGGGAAAATTTGAAATCTGTGATAAGAGGAATTCGTAAAAACCTAAGAGAGCACAGTTCTCAGTTCTGAAGATACCTCGGGAGACGTTCTAGGGGGCTCTTAAGATGAAGGGAGGACACAGAGAGACAGATATAGCTCTCTGTACTTCCGCTCTACGAACTGCTCTACGGACTTCCAACACGTGAAGAACTGACCGCAGAGGGAAGACCATCATCTGGAGATGCAGGACTTGGAATCGCTGCTATGTCCTAAAAGCGGACAGAGGCCATTTTTCACCGATGGACAGTAAAGGGGATGACAGCGTCTTATACGAGTGGCTGCCAAAATAAGTTACTTCAAACTTTGTGGGGAGAAGGAACCAGATCCTAAAATCAAGATGTTGTAGGGAGACCTTCCATACGGACACGGAGAGGGAAGAGCCTGGCTCCTGGCCTCCGTTTCTCGGCCTTCTGCATCCCATGGCTTGTTTCATATTTCCACTGTCATTCGACCTGGGAGCTGTCTATCTCTATTTCAAGTGCCCGGGCCTTCCTGTTCCCTTTCAGGAAGATTCCCATATTGAACACTGGTCCACCCAAAAGGATAGGTCCTCATCTGCGTAATCCTTTTTGCAAGCAAGGAAGCAGTAAGGGAGGGTCCTGGGACAGAAGAGGACATCTTTAAGGGTCCTTATTTGACTCCCCGCTGGTACCTGTCAGTGCACTCTCTTAACGGACTGAAGAGCCCTGTTCTAAGTGACCAAGGACACCGTGCCCAAGCCTGAACATGTCAAACTATTAGGATTATCCTTTGAAAACACAAAGTAGAACTCGTCCGCCTGAGAACAAGTTTAACATAGTTAATGATAAACACCGAGCAGATACCAATCGTTTTGAAAGTTAACGTTAACAGTTAATTAAATATTAACCTGTCAGCAGGCTCTAAAGTTTATTTCCTTATAAAGTCCTGTTTACAGGCTTCTCTAGCCATTTACGTGGAGCGACATACATTACCACCAAAGCCAGGTGGCTCGACGGCTTTATGGGAAACACAGGGAATATACTAAGCAGAAAGTCAAAGGTGTGGCACAACCATCCAGACTTTATCCACGCTCAATCGACATCAACTTTATTCTCTTGTGTCAACCGCCTGTCTCCAAGCCTAAGCACAGGGACGGCTTTGAAAGCGGTTTCCTCCTTGTATTAATTGAAAGCCAAGTCCCAAAGGAAAGATGAGGTCTTCCCTACATTTCAGGTGCTATCTCTCAAGGAACCCTGCTGATCTGTGGTTGAAAGTACTATACAAGTAACTCCCCACCCCCTTCCCTTCTCCCTCTTGCTCCAGCCCCTACAATTAACTTTTTCAAATTTGTATTTTTATCTTTTAGTTTGTGTGTGTGCGTGTGCGTGTGTGTGTGTGAGTGCAATGCCAAGAGAAGCCAGAAGAGGACATCAGATCCCCTGGAACTGGTGTTCCAAGCAGTTGTGAGTGCTGGGATGTGACCTTGGGTCCCATGTAAGCACAGTAAGGCTCTATACTACTAACTACTAAGTCAGTTCTCTAACCCCGAGAATAGCATTTCTGATGGGACAGTTTCCAACTTCTCACCTGTCCAAAAAAAAAAAAACATTTAAAAGAGGAGTTGTCAAATAGCAAGAACACGGGACATGAAACTCGGAGGACAGCAAAGTCACAAAAGAGTAAGCTACTTGAAGAGACGACATTCCTCCTTAAGGTTTGGAAAGCTTCGAGCTGAGGTTGGTTGATTGAGTCCTACTCCCTGTGGTCTCCTTATTACCCTGACAACCCAAGGGCATTGAAAATGTAGAAAAGAAGGCCAGGGAGACATGAGGCTGGGGCACTGCCCAGGTTTCTGCACCACCGTATATATTCCTAGCACGTGGCACATGAACTTGCCCAGGGTAAGAACCCGAAGGGTCATGGAACAGTGAGTCCTTACCTTACTGTCCTTGTCTGGCTTCATAGCTGAACTGTTCCCGCACGCTGATGCAATGCTCTCAGGAGACGTGGGGAGTCCAGGGAGGATGGTCACTGTTCGACCACTGGGCTCAGCCTCCAAAGCGGCAGTGGTCATGTTTGGAGAGGCCAGAGAAGCCCCTGCTGCACAGGCCAGGGGGGCATTGGTTCGGTTGATGCTGACGGCAGCAACGTGGGTAGCAGGACCTGCCATTGGAGGCAGAGGTTGGGAGGCCAGAGGATGATGGGGCAGGCCCACGGATGCGGGACCGAGGCAGGCGGCGTTCTGGACCTGGATAGGAGTCACTGCTGCTGTGGGGCGTTCCTGGCTATGTGCTGCAACTGATGGGTGACAGGAGGGAACACAGAAAGGGTCAATGGCCTTGTAAACGCTCTTACTAAAATGTGAGTCATCTCACCATAATGGTAGACCATAATGAGTCTACCATTAGTTACTGCATTTATTGCAATAAAGAACGGATGTGGGAACACTTAACACACTTAAGTCCTGGCTGGATCTCTGGATGCTACTTTCCTTCCAGGTCAGCAGTTGAAGCTACTGAGGACTTGGAAGATACCCTGTCACCATTCCCCAAAGCCCTTCAGTTATAGACAATTACGTCCCACAGCATTAGAGACACAGGGCTAGTTTCTGATGGCTCACCTTAGCAACAAACCATGCCCACCGGTCTTAAGTCCTTTACCTATACATTTCCTCTCTCTTTGACTACTTCACAATCTTTCTTCACAGTCTTTTTGGATAGAACTCACAAGCATTCAGTTTATTCCACTGCTGTTACCCAAGACTCTTGGTAGGTTTTCAGTGCTGCAGAATTGAGAAAGGCACTTCACCTTCCCATGGAGTCTAACATAGACCCGTGACTCAGTTCATCAAAAACAAAAAAAAACCCAAAAAAACAAAAAAACCAGCGCGCCACTCAGTAGGAATCACATAGCAGTCACGCAGCTAGGAACAGTGAGATCGGAGACAGACCCTTGATGGCAGAAGTCATGTTTCAAGTCCCCAACCATTCACATTCTTAGGATCTGATTAATTCTTCTTATACTTCAGGTCTATTGGATTTGAACAAGCATGCAGGGTGTGCTTAGCCCAAGCAGTTACAGAATGCCTGTTACGGTTTAGACATAAGACATCCCTTAAAAGGCCTCATGTGTTGAAGGCTTGGTCAGAAGCTGATGGTGGTTCTGAGGGTGCTAACTTTATCACTGGGCTACGAGGAGGTGGGGCCTGGCTAGAATAAGCAGGTCGCTGAGGCATATCTTGCACTGGTCCTTTTTCTGTGCTTCATGATCAACACAAAGGCTGCGTCTCTGCCCCACCAAATGCTCTCTCCTGGGATGCTCTACATCAACCACAGACCTTCGGTGTCAGGGCCTGGCTACCAAATGATCTCTTTGTCACTCTTTACTCGTTTCTGCCTGGGGTACCTGCCACAGGGGTAAAGAAATACTAGCAATATGGTTTGCTAGTTTCTAGTTCAACACGGTAGCAATTATTTTAAATTTATACCTAGTTTTCTCGACACCAGTCGTAACTGCTTAGTCACCTAAGCCCATTCCTCATGCGTTCGAGGCCCATTTCCCCGCTTACCTGTCCTCACAGCGTTGCGGGCCTGGTTGACTGTCATCTGCCCGGTCATGTGCAGCAGGACTTTAGCCTGAGGACTTGTCTGGATATGAGCTGCTGACACCACAGCCGTGGGGACGACGCTGGGATTCCCAGCCACGCCGTTTCCTTGGGGCTTCTGGGTAGGCCCTCCCGCAGTGGAAGGAGTGACCATAGTCACTCCTCGACTTGCCTGACCAGCAGTAGACATAGGGACTTTCGCTTGGGACGCATTTGTCACCGCCCTGCCAACACAGAAGCAGACAGCCCAACCCATCAGCGAAGAGGGAGACGTGAACAACGAATGCAAGAAAAATGACTCCGAGCTTTAAAGCCTTTTTAAAAATGAATGGAATTATTTTTTACAAGACTTTAAGAGCAGCACATTCAAAGAAACAATGGCCGAGACAGGGAATGGTCTGGGAACCGCCTGAGTCACCAAACCACACATCCTATCTGCCTAAGAACGCAGTTATGAGGGTTAGCTTCTCATTCTGTGGCCATGCAGCTCCACTGAACGTCAAAGCCATGAACTTCCCTGCTTCATCCTGAGCAAGACCCACCATTTGCATTGTGCCGATCCTGCTTCGACCTTCCCAACCTGCCTCTCATATAGTACACAAGTGCCTGTGAACACAGAGGTCGGTCTGTCTGTCTGTCTGTCTGTCTGTCTGTCTGTCTCTTACACACAGCACACACACTCACACACACTCACACACTCAGACACTCACACATAAATTCACATACACTCATATACCCCCCCCACACTGCACACGCACACACACACACATACACACACACACACACTGCACACAATTGGAATGGCCCTTTTGGCTTTTTTCCGATGCTCTATCCCAGTCTCAAGTTCAAGACCCAGCACAGGCCAAGTCGTTTAAGAAGCATCGCCTTAAGTTCAAGTTACGCCTTATGATTTAAAGTTTTTCATGAAGACTGCTTCCTCCTTTCCAGTTTTATTCTCCATAAACTGAATACGGCTCACCTCTTGATTACTGAATATGGTATGCATTTAATTTAATTTCTTGAGAACTTCATAAACACGTCAACATGCTTATCCCAAACACATCCCCTTCGATTCCTCGCCCTGTCTTTCCCATCCCTTTCCTCCCCCAACTTCATGGGCGGCCATCACTAGTTTTGTTTAAGCCCACTGAGCCTGTGTGGTGTCACCAGTCACGTGCGTGAGTGCAGGGCCATGGACGGCCTCCAGGGGCTGCATCCTGAAGATAACTGACGCCCTCTCTGGCAGCCATCAATTTCCAATGGCTCCTCAGCTATGGCCGGGGCTTCCTGAGCACTTGCCCATCCATGCTGGGATCTGGACTGGATCTTCTGCATGCGGCCACAGAGCCACTGTGAGCCCATGCATGCAGCAGTGCAGTCCTGCTCCACACATACGGCCTTGCTGTAGACGCCCACTCCCAACATAGAAACCCTCCCGAGTTAAGGCCAACACACGAGGGCTCTTTTCTTTCATCATTGTCCCAGCTATAGCGATCTAGTCAGCTCTAAACATTGACTTAGAGTTGAGTTTAATCAAGTATGGGAGTAGCTTTGTTTAGTGTATATTTTTAAATAGTATCAATTCACTTAAGTGGCAATTCTGTGTATAGCAATTTTATAATGAACCTACAGTTGATACTTCATTATCAAGATTATCCTTCCACAGTGGTGCATTACAGAGCAGCTGCTGTAAGCAAGTATTTCTCCAGCATTAAATGTGCAGAGACTTTTAACAGTTTGGGTCTGAATCGTGCAGACAATGTGATCTTTTGTTAATTTCATTCTGCATTATTGTATTTCTCTTGTTTAGTATTATATATGTGTTTCTATGTATGCATGCATTTATATTTATATATAAACACATAGAGATATATAAATAGGCATGTAAATATATATAAATAGGCATACATATACACACATACATACATATGCATATATATTGCCATTTTCTGGATGTGTCAGATCCTGAATACATATTTTAACATGTACAGAAAAGATTTATATTGATTAAAAATCTGCAAGTCAAATTGAAGCTAACATTCTGTCACCATCTGCAACAATAGTGATTTTCATTTGATTAGGTTGCTGGCTGACCTATAAATCAAGAAAAATGGCTGACAAACATGTCAGTTCATTAAGCCATTTGTTTAAAGTCAGGAGGTTGGAGGCATGATTTAACATAGTTAGACCTGAATTGTTTATTAAGAGTCGGTGATCAAAATCTGGGACAGTGTTAATGTCATTATAGGTCATTTCTTTCAGTCTCAATGGCCAGAAGGTATACTATCTTAAAAGAAAAACAGAGTTTTGTGTGCAGGGGAGTGTGTGCATGTGTAAAGCATGTGTGCATGACGCACATGAGGGTTTCTGAGTCTGAATGACATCTTGGGCCGTACTATTCCTTTTTGAGGGTGTCTTGCCTAGCTTTGACTATCAACCTGTTCCAGTCTCCGTTGAGGGACTGGCTGGTGGGCATTTGGGTAGGGAGTTCTCCTTTTCATTTATTGAGGTCCAGACCACTGTGGGCAAACTATTCTCCTGGGCATGTGGTCCCAAGCTGTACGAAACGATAGCTCAACTTACGCCTGCCTACAAGCCAGCAAGCAGGATCCAGCACAGCTCCTGCCAGGCTTCTTTGGCTGATGTCACGTGGAATAGCAACCAGGCCTGCCTTCAACTTTCCTCAATAATAAACTGTGACTTGAAGCTGTAAGCAGAAATAAACCTTTTCCTCCCGTAAGTTGGTTTTGGTCAGCGCATTTTATCACAGAAGGGGGATGGGTGCAAGAGGCTATCAGGGGAGGGCAGTGCCCTGCCCACGACAGGGCTCAGCAGAACCCCTTGTCTGTATCCTCTGAATGTCAGCATCATCAACTGAGACTCTCAAAAACGTGTCCAAATGTTGGCAAATGACTCATAAGGAGCAAAACTATCTCCATTTACAATTCACTTATACCATATTTAAGGAATATTTATTTGACTATATTACAAAGATTAATTGCCAGAATTCAAAGGTAATTAAATAATAATAAAAAATAGTTAATGAAATAAAGGCCCACCTAGCCAAGTGTGGGTTTAAGCACTTCTTTACTATGTGATTGCAGGCAAGTTATTTAGTCTCTTTGTGCCTCAGTGTCCCCCTTTATTAAGTGGGAGGATGATAAAAGCAACTACAATAGAGAACTGAAGACCAGGAGTGAATAATGTCATGTTTAGGAATCTGCCTGTCTGGTGTATATAGCAGACATTGTGCAGACATGTACACACTAATAATATAGTCTTTAATTTCTTTAGTAGAGTAGTACTGAAAATGGAATAGTTGAGTCTTTCCACATATAAATTAAAGCAGAGAGCTTACACCCCAGTAGATTTATTGGCAGGAACCTATAATTTCCACACATATCCACATGAAAAGTAAGCTAAGAATCTTGGTATCAGAAGGAATTTTAGCAGATATGGATACGGATTTTACAAACCTTGGCTACACAACAGGTAATTATAATGCAAGCAGGACTCTGCACGAGCTGAAAAGCCTGCGAAAGAACAAGGCACCTCTATCTAGAATGTAGGCAAGCGCCGATCCGGCATCATACCTTGTGACGGGCGCCACGTAGTTGCCGGGGAAAACACCTATCTTGCTGGTGTGCATCGATGTCCCTTTGTACCAGCCGTCCTGACAACGCTCAAACACCAGAAACATCTCCCCTTTCCTCAGCTCCAGCTCATCTTCCTTCCGCGGAGTGTATGGATATATAGCAACATATCTACAGCAGAGGGAAAAAACATCAGGCTAGCCGGCAAACCCCGAGATCTCCAAACGCTTGCTTGGTCTAAGGTCTTAAGTACGTTAAACACAGGTAGACAGGACATACAATCTTTTTTTGTTGTTTTTGTTTTTGTTTGTTTTTTTTGAGACAGGCTTTCTCTCTATAGCCCTAGGCTGTCCTGGAACTCACTCTGCAGACCAGGCTGGCCTCGAACTCAAAAATCCACCTGCCTCTGCCTCCCGAGTGCTGGGATTAAAGGCATGCACCACCACTGCCCGGCAGGACATACAATCTTAACCTGCTAGCAGCTCCGACAAGTCTCCACGGAAAGAGGTTTTGCTGTCTGCCCTTTAAATGCAGGCAGAGGCTTTCATTTTTCTATTAAGAGTGTTCCTCCTTGTGTGGGAATGGCTATCTCATCGATATTCATGCGCTATGAAAGAACTAATGGGGGATCCAAGAGTGCCTACCTTAGTGCTCTGGACTACGAGTCCATTGGGGAAATGTAGCTCTTCACAAGGCACTTGGTAGACTTGGGGACAAGCCCCAGACTAGGGCATATGGCATGCAGTTCCACTGGGAAACACAACATGCTGCCTTCTATGCACACTGAACCCGCAGGCTCAGGCTGCACTTGCATTTCTGAGCTCAGCCACGAAGCTGACTTGCAATCGGGAAAAATCAAAGGGACTCTCGGTTGTCGAGAGCATGAAAGGGCTGCCGAGGGCAAGGTGCCTGTCCACGAAGAGAAAGCAGGCAGGGGACTGACCTGCACAGTGGCCAGTGCTCTGAATGAACCCTACAGGCGCAGAGCCCCACAAAGCAGATGCCCTTCTGTCAGCAGCAAACTGCACAGGGCAACCGGACCTCTGTGGATTCTTACTGCTGGGGATTACAGCTCTCTCCATGCCGGGAGACCTCACGTGTGTGGGATACCTTCCTGTGTTTAAAGATCCGCGGTTCTCAACCTTGCTAACGCTACAACCATTTAAGACAGCTCCTGTTGGAGGTGCCCCACCCCAACCATAAAATTATTGTGTTGCTACCTTATTACTGTCATTTTGTGGGTGCTATGAATCGCAATGTAAATATCTAATATTTTGAGAATATATCTAATAGAATCTAATATACCTAATAATTTATAGTATTATATAATAAATATCTAATATTGAGAACTGCTGCTTAAGCTCTTGATACAAGGAATGATACTGGAGATAAAAAAAGGTTACGAAGGATCTGTACAAAGGAATAGCAGTTCTCCATGTAGGCAACCAATAAAAGAGAGAACAGAAATTTCTCTAAACTGCGAAAGGCCTTTTCTCGGCGGGACAGCAACCCACCAGGCTCACGTTAGGTTCATTCTATCTAAGGGTCTTACTAATTCTGTGCATGGCCGGGTAGAAGTTTCCAGAATCCAAGCCACTTGGTTTGGACCCCAAGCCTGTCAGTAGTGCCTCTCAGACATGTGTTTCTTGGTCTCTGCTGTTTGAGATGACTGTTTACCCGGGAATAAAGACACCCTCACTTACACATTGGGACGAGTCTGAGGTCGTAAGTGTACAATCTGGTCAGTGGATCCCACCACAGGCCTGGGTCCCATTCCAGTGGCAGCGGCGGCGGCGGCAGCAGCAGCGACAGCAGCAGTAGCGCCTGACGGGGTGGAGGCGAGAACAGTGGCAGCCAGGAGAGGGGGTGGGGGGAGGGGAGGATTCATAGTCTAATACAGGGAGAGAAAAGATGGGGAGGGGATACACATATCATTTATTTATATCTTCACGAAAGGCATAAGGGAAGGAGACTCAGAAACCCACCAGACGGAATCCATGCATAACAGAACCAATAGGTTACTTCACACGAAACACCCCTTTTAAAAGTTTATGTTAGGGCTGGAGAGATGGCTCAGCGGTTAAGAGCACTGGCTGCTCTTCCACAGGTCCTGAGTTCAATTCCCAGCAACCACATGGTGGCTCACAATTATCTGTAATGGGATCTGATGCCCTCTTCTGGTGTTGATAGCTACAGGGTACTCATATACATAAAATAAATAAAATGAACTTCAAAAAAAAAAGTTTATTTTAAAGCCACATCATTCTTTTTGGCAAACAAGTAAGCCTTGATAGGACAGGGGAAAAAATGAAATGACCGTGTAAGTTTAAGATTAATAACACATGGGCTGGAGAGATGGCTCAGTGGTTAAGAGCACTGACTGCTCTTCCAGAGGTCTTGAGTCCAAATCCCAGCAACCATGTGGTGTTTCAGAACCATCCGTAATGAGATCTGATTCCCTCTTCTGGTGTGTCTGAAGACAGCTACAGTGTACTTAAATATAATCAATAAATGAAAAAAAAAGATTAATAACACATTGAGGTACAGAACTGGGACTGCAGGGATTGGTCAATCAATGGTCAATAATAGCACTGGCTGTTCTTCCAGAGGACCCAGGCGAGATTCCCAGCACCCACCTGGCAGCCCCCACCCATCTATAACCCTAGGACCACACGATTCAGCACCATCTTCTGGCTCCTGATGGCATCAGGCACGCACGTGCTACACAGATACACGGAGACAAAGCGTTCATACACAAACAATCAATAGTAATTGAACGAGAAGTACAGATTTGGATAAGAATTGAGACACCTTCCAAAGGAAGTGCTATAATGTCACATTGCTGACTAGGATTGATTTTTCTGCTGGGCTTTTGTAACCTGACATTTAAATACATCGTGCTGCGCTGTACCGCTGTAAGGCAAGCCATTTCTCCTGCTGATGCCTGGTCTTCCTGGAGCCCAAACCATAGCTAGCCATAGTCGCAAGACTACTGTAGCTTCCTACACTTTTCCTCTTCTTCACTTGGCCACGTTTTGAAATTTAGGACTATCAAGGCTGGTAATCTTTAATGCATACACCAGGGAGAAGCCACTGGGTCCTTTATGGGGAGGCACAGTCTAATAGGGTTCTGCCCACAGGGATCCGTGTCTTTGAGCTCAATGGAGCAATTGTTACCTTCTGATCTACAAACCCCAGATAATTCTTCAGGGACTGTATACTGAAACTCCTGGGAAAACAGGTACACAAAGCCTGACCGAACCCCTACCTCGCCCTCCCCAAATCTTTGAACCGCTCGAGGTAAAAAACTGAATCGAGGAAAAGCAGAGAGGCCCCAGACTTTACCTAGGAAGGCAGAGACAGAGTCTATCCGAAAGCAGGGTTCCAGTCATGATATTTCAAATGTTTGAAATGAAAATCGAACCCTATCAACATTCATCTATCAATAGTACATAGTTGCAGACGCTCACGTTTCTAGACCTGTAACTGTTCGATGTGCTCTACCTAACTTTTGGCTAGCAGGGTTTCCGACGAGGACTTTCCCACACAGCAACAGACCACTGAGCACAGAAGTAAATGAGGCATGGAATCGCTTACAGAGAGCCAGCCTGGACGAGCCAGGCTGTTCAAAGAGTCAGGAAGTCACTTGCTGCCCCCCCCCCCCCACGCTAACAGGGCAGCATCGAGGTGCATCGTGCCTCTGGAACACCATGTTCCGAGTGAGGCTCAGTCCCAGTGACAAGGTAGAGAGAAATAAAGATAATCCAGGCAAAAGAGTGAGAAGACACGATCTGAGCTGCCATTCAAAGATAACGCCACGTCAGAGGCTTACCGGGCGAGATGGGTCTACCTGCACACAGAGGAATGAATACATGGGAAAATGGGGAGCTTGGCCTGTTTGTCACTTCAGTCTTTCTAAACCCAGTCTCAAGACAGTGTGTCTATGGAAAGGCAGAAGGCAGAGGACGTGTGTACAACAAGGAAATTCAATAAAAAAAAACATTTAAAAAGAGCAACTGGGATAAATAACGTCTTAGAAAGAGGCATAATCAAAGCAAACCAAGCATCTATTTATGGACTCGATTAAAGAACAAAACACAATGAAGGGCCACAGCTTATTATAAAACAATAGCCAAATGTCATTGCTTGTAAAAGGAGAAGAGTGAGACATTGAGATATGGCAGAAAGGGGGACATTCAGATAGACAGACAGACAGACCCAAAGCTGGTGTCTAAGAGAAATACAGTCATCTCTCTCTGTAGCTGAAACAGAAGAGAGGGTGTTTAGCAACACTAGGCAGATTATTATTATTATTATTTTTTCCTCCCTCTCTGCACCAAGTGAATGCGAGGGAATGCCTGATTAACATCAGAGCCCTCTCCACTACTTGGTCCTGTGGGCTGGGAAAATGACCCGGCTCTCTGAACGCAGAGCTGTGATACACCAGGAAGCTCTGTATATTGCTTTATAAACAGCCTCAGCTGCAAAAATCTAGTCCAGTGAAGTTAAAAGATGATCCACTCTGCACTGTGCTGTGGGCAGTTTGCTGTCTGGGAAGACCTGACATAGAGAGATATAGAGATAGAGAAAGAACTACAACCTTTCATATTCTCAGGCCTGATCTGGAGCCCTGCCTATTATAGTAGAGTCTGGGACAGCAGAGGCGTATATACTCTTTACCAGCAAAACCCAACAACAACAACAAAATACCTACAGGCCGCTGGGTCGCATACTGCTCGTCAACACGGGACTCGGGAGTGGCTTGCCCATATGAAATGGCCATCTTTTGCGATGCCCAGGTTCCGTCCCCCTAAGGCAACTAACAGGCCTTGCAGAAGCAACGTAGTTTTTCCTATCAGAAAGGGAGACAGACTTGCACCCTGGCCAGCCTGTGCCTTTCGAGAATGTGCACCCAGGGAGGAGGTTCTTCTATCTCAGTAGGAGCTGCTGCAGGACACTGGCAGGACACTAGATATTATAAGTAAGAAGTTCTCGTTTGTGGGTGCAAAGCTGGCCCTTCCTGGCGTGGCTTCCTCCTCTTGCCTTTTCATGAGACCAGCACAGAGAGCAGCTAGACCTGGATTTGGCTAAGGCTGGGAAAACAGGCAGTTACGTTTCAAGTCTGAGGCCAGGGCCTGAAGGCCATCTTACCACTAAAGTGCTTAGCATTGAAATTATAGGCACAAGTTCAAGTGACCATCCCTTTGCTTTCCAATGTCTCTTATGTGTACCTCTTCTTTACACACCTCACAGGAAATGCATCCCATAGGCAAACACCATGTAAAATCCCACAACCCATCACGGCTGCTGCCCAATCACCTACTCTCCACTCACCCTACCTTCAACCCCATCCCCAAATGTTCTTTTCTGGGATACAAGATCTCAGGCACAAACTGGTCCAAGGGAGGCCAGGTTGTGTGAGAGTGCTCATGGGTCATCAACAGTTGCTATTTCTGTGTTGCTGTCTAACTTACTGTTTCACATTTAATCTCTAAGAAAGATGAGAGATTTCCATAGTAGTTAATTGTGTGGATTATGAGGTGTCTCTATCCTCATAATAATTAGAAATGGTGTGTACGATGCCTTCCCCACTGCACAGAGCACAGGCAAAGATCAATAAGTGGAAGGCAGTGCTATAATTTAAGAGCTTTTGGAGTCAGAGACTAACTTACTTTTTTTTAAGGATATATATTATCCTTAAATATATATATATTATATAATATATAATATCTATAAATATATTTATATATTATATATTATATATATATATGAGTACACTGTCACTGTCTTCAGACACTCCAGAAGAGGGCATCAGGTCCCAATACAGATGGTTGTGAGCCACCATGTGGTTGCTGGGAATTGAACTCAGGACCTCCGGAAGAGCAGTCAGTGCCCTTACCCACTGAGCCATCTCTCCAGCCCCCTGACTTACCCTTCTTGAGATTATTGGCTCTGGCTCCCAGCTTTGCAGCCAGGAGGCAAGAGACCCTCAGTGGACACTGTGATTGTAAAAACGTTCCGTGCTTCCCACTGCCTCTTAAGACAATCCCATTTGAATCTAGAAGTTTCAATCCCTGAGATGCTAGAGTACGTTTCTATTGTTGCTATGGAGGTCCTGAGCTGGGCAAGGTGGTTTCTGCCTGTAATATCCCAGCACTGGGAAGGCTGAGGAGAAAAGCCTCATGAGTTCAAGGCCAGCTTGGGCCACCTTGTCACCTAGGTCAACCTGGGCTACACAGCTAGACGCTACCTTGAAAACTGAAATAGAAAATATATATCATAAAGAAAAAACACTTGATCATACCCTACCCCTCATCCTGATTTTCAACTCTCCTGCCAAAGCCTTCCCTTCTACATCCCAAAGCGCTGAGGTTGGTGGTCTGCCCCTGTGCCCTATTTCTGACAGTTCCTTGCTCCTGTTGGCAGAAGTGCTGGTACCACTGGCTACATATCGCCCGCCCATGCTGAGACCTGACATCATTTAATGATCTTTTGGTTTTTTTTCATTTGCTTTTCGAGACGAGGTCTCAGTCTCATGTAGCCCATGACTGCCTCCCTGTTGCTGAGAGTGAGCCTGTCCTGGTCTTCCTGCCTTCTTTGACGTACTGGATTGCAGGTGTACATCACCACTTTAATATATCACAGGGGATCAAACCTTGGGCTTCATGCATAGTAGGCAGGCAGTCTACCAACAGAGTGATATCCGCAACCCTAATGTTTCTTCATACATACATACATACATACATACACACACACACCCCGCACTGATGCACACATATACGCAAACTAAATCTCAAAATACAAGTACTTGGGAAGTAAAGGCAGGAAGATCAGAAGTTCAAGAATATCTTCAGCTCTGCAGTGAGTTTAAGGACAGCCCGGGTTACATGAGCTACTGTCTTCAAAAGGAAGAGGGAGAAGAGAAAATAATTAGAACAGGGTTTCTAGACTTTTAGAAAGCCCATTTGTAAGCTGCTGTGGGCAGTATTTGGCCTTTAACGATGGGGCTGTCGCGTGACATTTTGCAGCAAAGCACACCACACGGCATCAGCAATTACCAGTCACTCATTGTGTACATGCCTCTGCCCCTGTGCCGGAGATATAGAACTAAGATCGTTAGCTTCCTCATCCCACAAAACAAGTCAACAAGAAGAAGAAGAAGAAGAAGAAGAAGAAGAAGAAGAAGAAGAAGAAGAAGAAGAAGAAGAAGAAGAAGAAGAAGAAGAAACTATTATTAATAGGCTCAGGCCTCAATCAACAGCTGTGACACTCCCCCTGCTCATGATGGAAGAGATGGAACAGTCTCACTGTTGCGTGCGAAATGTTAGAGACATACGCTCATAAATAACGCCATTCTGCATAACAGATTTAAAAGTCGAAGTTTATGAAAAAAGCGCACTGGAAGTAATGTACATTTCCTGTCCCAGGGGTGACATTTACTTCCTATACATCCATAACATAAAAAGCCTGTGTTTTTGTTTTTTCCTACCAAGCTACACACTATTGCTATAATAGCAACATCTCCTGAAATCCTTCAGCTTTTAAATAGAATTCTTGGCACGATTCACTGGAGGTACCAAGGGTACCAGGGCCTCATGTGCTATTGAGAGTTTCCTATGCAAAACCAACATTAAATCCAAGGCATGTCTGCCAACCTACCAGAGACTTTGAGATCTACTCTTTTCTCTGGATGACAGAGAAGCCTGTTTATAATTAGTTTTTCATTAAATGGAGCTGGCATGCAGCAGACGGTGTTTAATAAATCTCTCTTGCTTAATATGCAGTCTTTCTTATAAAAATCCTAGGATAAAAATGACTGAACATGAATTAATTTTATATGCTCTCTTGTGGCCTATTCCATTGATTTGCCCCTGAGTCAACCCCCAGCAAAGAACTCGGCCATTTACTATATTATAAACTTTTCAGTTCACAAGGGCTAAAACTCAGCCAGCCTTCTATCTTTTACACTAATTAATTTTTCTAAAGTCAGTCTTCCCTTTCCCCCTTAAGACATGGAGTTAAGAATGGTTCCATGCACGGGAGTCATCTGGAACGGAAATGTACTGTGGTTGTATGTGTTGGTGGGAAAGAAAAAGAAGTTGCTCCCCTGGAGATTAAAGGGCAGGACGGGTTACGAAATTTGGCTTTAGTGAAACCTCTGTGGCTAAGGGAGTCTTATGGAAACCACATTTAATAAATGTTAACTAAAAATTCATCTTTTCCCCAGATGAATTGAGGCCATGTCTCCCTTACTAAGCAGCTGTATCATCAAGGAAGCTGGAAGCTCTCAGGGAGCATTTAAAAAAAAAAAAAGAAAAACAAATCCAATAACTTTAACCTGTAAATAGAGCGGGGGCTGGCATCGATTTAAACAGAAGAACACGATTTATTCCATGAACCTCTTCAGAAGTCTAAGTGAAGTTAGGTACTAACAGCAGCTATTAAAGCCCCGCCTTGATTTAAAATTCAGCTTTTAATTAATGATGAAATGTATCAAGCCAAAAATTAATATTGAGGAAAAGAAAGACGGTAAAATCAGACAGAATCAATATATTGAGTTGAATCAACATATTGAGTTGTATCAATATATTGTATTGTGTGGTCCTGGCTACAAACTCAACTTTAAGAAATCTAGCAGAGGAAAATATCTTTACAACACACTTGAAATCTACAACCTGGAAACAAACCAGCTCCTTAGAAGTGGCTATGACTGGTACTAGCTGCCTTCTATGACTCGCTCATCTACCTTTCTTAGGTAACCCAGGCCCACTGCCCCGGGATGGCACTTCCCACAACAGCCTGGGCCTCCTGTATCAATCAATCAAGTAGATGGTCCACAGACATGCCCATATCCAATCTGGTGGTGGCAACGAGGTTCCCTCTTCCTACATGTGTGTTTAGGTTTGTGTCAAGTTGATAAAAGCCAACCAGCACAGAGGCTGAGTCTAAAAGATGCTGAATAACTTTCCCAGGGTCATGGAACATGACAAATAAAAGGGTTGAAGGGACTGAGCTTAAACCCAAGTCTTTCCATGCCAAACCTAAAACCCTTCAATGGAACACACTGTTTCTCTGCGAGGGCCAAGAACAGATAACTCCAGGTACAGTGATCAGGGAGGGCGGTGCCGGAATCCAGACACCGGGTATCTGACTGAATGATTTCTATGCTCAGACTACCCAGTGCTGGGATAGTCTGAAATAGCAACATTCTGAAAGTGTAACCAAGACATTAGCCTGACTGAGAGATTTCTCCTATTTTCTCTTTCCTTGCTGCTCAGTGGGCTGTGATTTTAGGAAGCATGGGGGGGGTGTCTCTTTTTCTCTTTTACCCAAAAGTGTATTTGCTTGTTTTTCTCCACAGTTATTTATTTTTAATATCCATATCTCTTGATTGTTATGATTCTCCAGGTCAACACCCCTGCCCCATTCAGATGTCTTTATGCAACTGATGGTTAGAGTCTACCTGTGGGATGCCAAGGTTTTTAGAAGAAAAATCAACATACTCTAAAAGACCCTCCCAGGGGCAGCAGGGACCTTGAAAGAATCACTATGAGCTCCAGAGGAGAAAAACAAGAGGAGAAACCTAAAAGCAGACATTTGGTATCAACTTACTCTGTGAATAAAAAAATCAAACCACTTAGCCTGGGAAGACCCATGTTTCCAGAGTTTCTATAAATGTATCTCTAATATATATATATGCAGGATCTGGAAAGCCTAAAGAAATAAAGGTTAAGCCTCTGGGAACTCAAACTGAACATCAATAAAATTAAGTGTATTTTTCAGAGTTCTCATAGCTTCAGGCCTCTGATTGCCACCATTAAAAATTTTGCAGGCTGCTGGCAAGAAGCAGTCTTTTCTGTGAGATTAGCAGGGATAATGGGCGGAAGGCAGAGGCCGGTTCCCCCCAGTAGCAGTTGTGTGCACTGCAGGAGTTGGCTGGAATACGCAGACCATCAAGACTAAAGACCTCGAAGAGAAGTAAAGACACAGAAATGATACTTACTCCAAGGGCAGCTTGGTAGGGGACATCTGACGGGAACGTGAAGGAAGGGCCGGTTGTCACTGGACTGCTAGGGGGTGGGGTCACAATTAACCCAGTGGTGCTTATATGAACCTGCCAAGGAAAACAGTTTATTAAAAAGACAGCTGTGTTCTTAGTACATCTACCTGTCCGTCTCCTCCTCCAACCTCGTGTGTGTGTGTGTGTGTGTGTGTGGTTGTGTGTGTGTGTGTCTGTGCGCGTGTGCGCACACACATGTACCATGGTGCCATGTGGAAGTCAGAGGACAATCTCTGATGTTGGTCCTCACCATCTACTTTATTTAAGGCAGGGCCTCTTATTAATCCACAGTTACTTATGCCAGACAAGTGGACCTGTGGGTTTCTGGGGAAGGAGGGGGGTGGGTTTCCAGTCTGCACTTACCTTGCTATCTAGTGTCTTAGCTTTATCTAAATTCTGTGAATCTGAACTCAGGTCAATAGGCATACACGGCAAGTACTGTACTAAGCCCATATCCCCCAGAGTCCTAGTTCGCCATATTTAATACCGCAGATTCTCCTAGACGAGGGAAGTCACATAAACACGAGGATCTCTATATGAAGTTATCTGGGGGAGAAGGAAGAATCCTTTTCTTTATATTCTATCCCCAATTGTCTAAAAGACTCAATGTGTACCAGATAGGCCCGTCAGTACAATGTGTACTATTGGCTATCACATAACATGATACCTCATGTTATATCTGACCACGAAACAAACTGTTCAGGCCGTCAGCCTAAGGCTAAACTAGCTTCGCATTCTCATGAAGACCCTGCTAAGGCAAGCTGTGGCTCTACATTTACCTCTCCACTGATATGTCAAAATCTCTGCAAAATTATTAAGCCACTTTTGTATTTTCAGGATCATTCTTTTTGACGTCTAGCTTTCAGCGAGGGCCAACAATCAAAATGGAGCAGCCTATGGTGGAAAATTCATTATAGAACCTTTAAGAAATAATGTCAATCCAAATTGTGTTCAAAGGTGCCATCCACGATTCTACCCGGGATTGATTGACGAGAAAGAAATTGAATTATTTAGGTCATCTCGCTGCGTCTGATTATTTGATCAATTTCCCACAGGTTGCAGGGCAGATACAGCTGAGGAATATGGGAATGTTACTTGATGCTGCAGACACAGGGAGAGTAGATATCCCAACAGATGGCATGTCTTTTCCTCAGCACAGAGAACGCGCCGTTGACCGGCACTTTGTTTCCCCACCTAACCACAAACATTAGTCAGTCTCCTCTACAAGAAAGGGTTAGGGAAGCAGGGAGAGTTGGGAGAGAAAACAGGAGTAATTGGACGGGCCTTCTTGCTTCCCCTGAGGACAAGGGCAATATAAAAATGCCTCAGAAACATACGACATTGTGAATCATGCCTCAGGATATCACGAGCAGAGGTATCATGGGTATGGTTGAGGGCAGACCAAATGTCTTCACGTGCTGTATGGATGTCAGGCACAGAGACCCGTGATCATGTGTGTAGGGGACCCACCTGCAGGGCACAGCTCAGAAGTTATTTCCTAGTTTATACCTTTTCAAGTTCAAACCTCACTCAGCAGCCACCAAATACAATGGTAAGCAAGCCCTTCCATCCTCTGACCCTCGACCATCCTGTGACTGTTATAGCCAGGGTCTCCATCATCAGGAGAAGTGAGGTTGGGGGTGCCCCATTTCCTAAGTACCACAGTATCAGCACTCAATCGCCTACGCATCTGTGTGTAGGAGCTCTCTCTCATCCGGATGGGAGACCCAAGTGAATACTGACTCGCTTAGGTTTGTTTCTTAAAAATAGAATGAAAGAAAAATCAAAGCTAAAGGTGAGGTGTGAGTTAGGAAAATTAAAAATCATGCTCGTGGCAAAGATAGATTCTGTGATAACTCTTGGGGCAGGCCGGTTTGAGGCAGCCTCTCCTGGCCATTCCCTGTACGGGACTCATCTCCGTGACAAGGACTGATATGCCTCAAAGCTTTCTTGTGGACTGAGGGTCCCTTCAGAGCCCAAGGTGCCCTAGATAAGTAATGTTTTCTGTAAACCTCAGCGGGAGGACCAGGTAGCATCTCACACACCTCCCATCCTCTGCTGGAAATAACTTCTCCCTGAGGCAATACACCACCACTGAAAGCAACCAACTGGTTACAGCAGGGAGGAGGAAGGGGAAGTGCGGGGAGGCTACAAGGAAACAGAAAGCATCTTGTTTCCTAACCTGCTCAGATTCAAACCAAAAATAGCCGCACGTTCATAGCCTTCATCTTCAGCTGCGGTGAGGCACGGTGAGACAAACGGACACCTGAGCTCTCCACAGGACACAAGGCTTAGCTTACCATCCTTTTCCTCTTAACTCTCTCCACTACTGAAGAAAAAGCACTGTCCACTATTTTAAATCCCTTCCTGTTCAGTGTTATCAGCGTGCGTCACGTGAGCCTGCTTCTACGTCAAGAGAAAACACCACTGTGTAAATGTTGCCGGTGTTACGTCTCTCACACACACACACACACACACACACACACACACACACACACACACCCCAAACTCACTCAGAATGATTCACTTTTGTGTGTGAATGTTCACTTTACCAATCCCTTCTTCCTTACTCAAAAATCCACAGTCTCACCAAGTTCTCCTCACTTGGTACTCTGAACTCTGATGTATAATCTAGCTGCATGTTCTGATCTGAAACCCATGTCTATTCTCGTGAGATCATTGGTTATACAAAAGGTGAGGGCAGCTCCCTCCCCACCTACTTTTCAAGCAACTCGTCCATTGAAGGAGCCTTTGAGTGCTTGCTTATGATGCATACCACACACAATGTCATCAGTGACCAAAATAAAGACTCCCTCCACCCTCCTCACACCAGTGCCATGTGTCTGTGTACGATCTAGTTTTCTTCATTAAGATCAAAAGTTCTATAACCTTATCGCTTGCAAGAAAGAAAGAAAGAAAGAAAACCCATATTCTCAGAGTAAATACATTTAATTCCTGACTTGCCTTGTCAATCCAGAGTTGTTGAACAAAATAAATAACAAAAAAAATGACTTTTAATAAAATTAGCCAGGCATGGCCATTTTTTTTTTATCTCAATGCCATAGAGAAACTTATTAAACTATATAAACTTCTCCAGAACCAGGATTGTGTAATTTTTTTTTACTTTGTTTTTGTTCCTTTTTCTTTAATAGGAATTTCATTTTTATATTTCTGCATGAAATAAAACACTACGTAAGTCTACACGGCAGCTCCTCCCACCGTGTCAGGCTGCTTTGGGCGGCGCTCTCTGACCTCCAGGCTGAGCTAAGAGAAGCTGCTCTCTAAGTGGATAATGACATAGTCCTTTCCCTCTGGGAAAGAGCCACAATTAGATCCACTCTGGAGACCAGAAGAAGGCCGTCATAAGGAACGCCTGTATTCTATATATCTCATTACACACTGTGCCCAAGGGTCTAATAATACAACATCCAACAATCAATTGCCAAACGAATGACTGAATGCTGGCAATCGACCCTTGCATTTTTAACACGCAAATAACACGTGGTCATGTTTTAAGATAGTCCAAAGTCTTGATGAATTACGGAGCCTTTTAAAATTGCAAGGTCAATTTTTTGGGGGGCAAGGTCAATTTCTAAGTTGAACGCTTCTGTCTATTCTTTCTCTTCTTGCTCTATTATTTGGATGGGAAACCTAACCTAAGTACCAAGGCGTGAGAAGCTCTAAATGTCCTGAGCATCAAACTGAGAACTGTGGGTGTGAACAGAGATAAAGTTTGTAGCACTGGGAAGTGTCGTAAACCCGAGTGAACGCGAAATTGATAAGCAATATTTCACACACTTTGTAGGTTCTAATTCTGCTTTCGCGTCCTTACTTCGGGATGAAGTCAAGCTAGCATTTCCTACATATAGGGTTCTGCTCTGAACGTGAAATGTCACCCCTCGCCCCACCCCCACCCCACCCCGGGTTTGAACACATGGTCCCCAGTTGGAAGTGCTGCGTGGGAAAGTTATGACACGGTTAAAGGATGGCTCCCCGGGAGAGTGACCTTGAGGCTTGGTAGCGGGACCCCACCTCCTAGTCCCTCTAAGGCTCCTAAGCACCGATGCACTAAGCCTTCTCGGCCCCCCAGCTCTTGAAACCATTCCCGCCTGTCAGTCTCGTCTTCCCGCCCGTGATCGGATCTGCAAGCCCAAATAAATCCTTGCTCTCTCAATTCGCTTTTGCGAGGCACTCATCCCAGCAGTGAGAATGTAACTAAGCGCAATAAAAAGGAGGCAGCCAGGAACGCTCCCCTCGTCTGGTATCTCACCGCTGGCGAGCCCACGCACGCTTCGGCAGTACCTGAGACGGGGCACTGCAGGAGAGCCCGGACAGTTCGCTGATGCGGGCTGCGGCCGTGGGATTGCTGGAACTGATGAGCACAGGAGGGCTGATCTCCATGGAGTGGCGGTTCTGGGACGCCTGGGAAGACTTGTTGGCCATGGTGAGGGAGGTGAAGGAGTGTCGCTTCCTGGTGTTCTTCTTGGTGTCGGAGTGCTTGGAGGCAGAGCTGCTCTGCGTCGTCGTCGTCGCTGAGGGGCATTCTGCGGTGTCCGCTCCTGGCACCGGAGGCTTATCCCACTCTATCAGCTGCTTAGCAGCTGAGTTAAACTGCAAAGGCAAAGAACAGAGCAACACAAGGTTAGACCGTTCTCGGGGGTTCAGTGAGAGTTCTTTCCTCCGAGTGATTTCGTCTATAATCCAAAGCCACCACATCAGAATTTGCATATGCACGTTACGTTTCTTCCATGCGAGGTGTCTTCCTCACTGCATCCACGTCCACAAGGTGGATACCAACTGAAGAATAAATAGATCCAAAGTAAGACTGGGAAGGTAAAGGCGTGTTTCTAAGAATTGGGGGTGGGGTGGGTAATGTTGGCACTTGCTAGTAATAAAAAGATTTCAGCTTACTGGTGAAATTCAGCAAGGAGCAGCAAAGGGGTGTAAGTATATTCACATGCCTGGACGCCGGCCGGTCCCCAAAAAACGAATGGCTCCGAGCGGAACAACTGATGAGTTTGGAACAAGCAAAGAAGCCATCCGGGCGATACTGATGGGTGCATAGTTTGAGGGAATCTCACAAAAATCAATTGAAATCCTGACTGCTTCCTCAGACAGTGTCTGTTATCAACACATGTGCTCAAAATCATAGCCAGGGAAGAGTTGAAATTCAAGTCCACCTGGCACACCAGCTCGGTCTATCTGAAGTCTCCGGGTAAGGTGAGAGTACAAGGGGACAGAATATGTGTGCTGGACTGATAAGATCAGCAGGACCGGGGAGAACATTAGCCTTTTGTTTTCCCAGTGGTAAAACGAAACATTTCCGGTAAGGCCTCGATGATAAAAGGCTGTATTATCTTAGAAACTCACAGGGCACAAAAATACTGAGATGAAATACAGGGAACTTAAAACGAACCCCATACTTCTGAGAGGGGCTACTGAGGACAAAGGAGATCTTCCAGACATCACACTCAGCCCTGAGCAACTAGCTCTCTGGGAAGTAAGATCATCTAATGTCCATTTTCTATCTATCCCAATGGTTCAAGCTGTGTGTTCTCACGCTGTTGATGAGACCCCCTACTAGGAGAGAGGGCATCCTGCTGGTCAATATTTCAAGGGGAAATAAAACCTGCTTCATAGCAGCTACAAAATAGGGTCAACCAGGGCCCAGCAGCCCAGAGCTTCTACAGATGACTGTAAATCGACTGGCAATTTGTTCCCGTGCTTCTCTGGGGACTCAAGGTCAGGTGGACTGTCTGACATAATTAGTAGGGCGACCCTTTTTTCAAAGGTAAGTCACCTCTTTCTTTGGCTTTCGAAAAGGAATGTTCATGGGATAAAGTTACCAGCACAGGCAGCCACATCTTACCATCAAGTAGATGATGAAGAAGGAAGGATGAAGACTGGAATAGGATGTGCTTAAAGGGATAGGGATATTATAAAAGGAAGACCAACTTGGAACATTATAAAGGCATTTGGTCAGGAGATACACCATCTGTAAATCCTTCTTTGATCTAGATATCTCCCTCTTCAGGGTAGGGACCTATACTGGTTTTGTGTGTCAATTTGACGCAGGCTGGAGTTATCACAGAGAAAGGAGCTTCACTTGGGGAAGTGCGTCCATGAGATCCAACTGTGGGACATTTTCTCAATTAGTGATCAAGGGGGGGAGGGCCCATTGTGGGTGGCACCATCCCTGGGCTGGTAGTCTTGGGTTCTATAAGAGAGCAGGCTGAGCAAGCCAGGGGAAGCAAGCCAGTAAGAAACATCCCTCCATGGCCTCTGCATCAGCTCCTGCTTCGTGACCTGCTTGAGTCTAGTCCTGACCTCCTTTGGTGATGAACAGCAGTGTGGAAGTGTAAGCTGAATAAACCCTTTCCTCCCCAACTTGCTTCTTGGTCATGATGTTTGTGCAGGAACAGAAACCCTGACTAAGACAGGGCCCAAGAGAATCAAATGCCCCAAAGAAGCAATACGATGTTGGTTATTCTGATGGGAGGCACAGCTCCGAGGCCTCCAGGGAACTTCCATGAGCCTGGTGGGGGAGTCCTACACAGCCACGCAGACCAAAGAGTTACTTCTCTTACCACTCCAAGCTCGGAGCTCATAAGAAAGGCAAGGCAAGGCAGTGCCCCCCAGCAAGGCAGGAGGAACGGAGTCAGAAGATGCCTCTTCTATGCTCATTAATTACCTCCAACCCTCTACCACAAACCCTCCAAGCAGGAACCTAACATGCACAACAGACTCTGAAAACTCAGTTCTGAGTGCCTGTTTTGTTGAGTAAGAAATGGGATAAACTAGAGATTTCTCACAGGAGCCAAAAAAATTAATGCAGGAGACAAATGCATCTATCTGATACTATATTTAAATGAATCCTGGGACCAAGCCATAGGCTCTATTAGCTACACCTGTTCTTTTTAAAAATCCACTATTTTACACATTTTACCTGTATATGTGGGTGGCTATGTATGTGTATGGGTACACAGATGTTAGGGTACATTTGTGGAGGTCAGAGAACAACTTGAGGGGGTTGGCTCTATCCTTCAAACTTGTGGGTCCTGCGACCAGACAAAGGTCATCAAAGCTTGGTGGGAAAAACCTCTACCTGCTGAGACATCTCTCCTGACCTCCTGGGTTTTGAAATATTGTGAAATATTCCCATAATCTTATCAAGATTGTATTTAACTGTGTTGGCAATAATTGTGTCAACGTGGTTGGTTTCCATATGCTGTGCCCTGATATAAATGTTTTGCTGGTTTGTGGTGAATATAATACTGAGTCCCTCTTACATCTTTTTTCCATATCTACCCTCCAGGAAATAATTACAACTTGAGAACACTCTACGGAGAGTAAACTGCTCGACGCTGGAGATTTACTACTGGAGAGAAACGGTCAGAAGGAGTTCATAAACTGACTTAAAAACAATGGGCGTGCATTCTAGAATTTCAACTTTTGTTCCCCCTTTGAAGTTTATCCCCATTACTCAATGAACCAAACACTCTTTCCTGATAATTGTGATAAGAGACCATTTAATTCTATACTTCTCCGTCAACTCTCCTCCCTCACATCTTCCAATGGATTTTTGCCTATGAAGCACAAGACTGTCAGGAGTGATCTACCTATATTTGGTGGACACAAACCCTCACATACAACAATACTGTGGTCTGCATAAGCAAGAACATGCAAGTCCAGCAGGGTGTGGTGATAATAAACAGGCAAAGGACCACAACTCTAGGCCTGGCCCAGCTACTGGCCAACTCTATGGCGGAGATAGCCACTGTGCTGTCTACTGATCAAATTCTTCGTGCTCAGTGAAGAAATACGAGGCGGCCAACCACTTCAGTGCTCCCTTAGCTCTCTCACTTTAAAGGGACACAGCTCAATTCCTACTTCATTTCTAGTCCTCTCAACAGCCTAGTGTATTTCCCTCGCATTTTATTTTGACACATGACAGTAATGTTTGCTAGCAAGATGTTGTCATCCTTTAAAATTTAAGGATGTCTGCTTTTGAGGTCGGTGGGTGTGGGTTTCTGCTGACATTGACCTCACGTGGCCTTTAAAGTTAGAAGTGCGCTCCTGACCTGCAAAACAAGTCCAGGCCCTGCAAGGCCTTTTCTCCAGCTTGTGATAAGGACCTCACATAAGGCTTAAGGTGCACACACAGTAAAACTCAGAATTCTAGAGCCAAACGGAAGGGTGCAAAGAGATTTCCTGGTCTTAAAGTTATCATGACCTTTTATATTTTTCTTTTCTCTCTCTCTCTGGTTTCTTCGATGAGCTTTTTATTCATTTATTTATTTATATTTATTTATTTATAATTTATTTACATTTCAAGTGTTATCTCCTCACCGGGTTTCCCCCCTTCCGGAAACTCCCTATCCCATCCCCCCTCCCCCTGCTTCTAAGGAGTACACATTTTTTTTATTATTATTTTACTAATTTATTAACTTTTGTGGTGCCAGAGATAGAGTGTAAAGCCTTATACATGCTGGGCAAGTTCTTTGTTACTGAGCTATTGCTCTAACCTTCTTATTTTATGTTTTTTGAAAAAGACCTTCAAGTAACTCAGAGAGGAAATACTGATAAAAATAATGTTAATTAAGATAAAACACCCACCGTGAAATAGTTTTGGTAGTCACTACTTCATAAGAACATTTATATAAGAGTAAGTCTCCAGTTTTTGGATATTATGCGCTGCCGACAGAAGGTATAAGAGAAAACTATTGTAATTTATAATCCACTAGACTAGAGCATTACTGAACCTTTTTTCTTCCCAAAGGTAGATAAAAATTTTAAAATGTATCCTAAGAGTAATTAGCCAGCCCGTCCCGGCGGCTCACATCTGTGATCCTGGCACTGGGGTGGGGGCAGTGCACTCTGGAAGGAGAAATGTCACGAGTTCAAGGCCAGGCCAGTTT
This sequence comes from Tokudaia tokunoshimensis, assembly GCA_036184795.1. NCBI lineage: Eukaryota > Metazoa > Chordata > Mammalia > Rodentia > Muridae > Tokudaia > Tokudaia tokunoshimensis. Next base: position 10,271,544 of record BTHU01000019.1, read on the forward strand.
ACATAGCGCTTTCCAAGCTAGGCTGCACTACCAACTGAGAGTTCCATCTCAGAAGAACAAGAAGGTAATTAGTTATCTTTAAAAACGAAGCACATAGAATATCACAGGATAAAGCATCAAAGATCAATACCTATGTCTCTTCCCAGTCCATCTACGTTTAACAATTCGCAGCATCACTGGCTATGAATTTGAAGTGATCCTGTCACAGATGCATCTGCGTGACTAATGTGAGGACCACTGACGCACCCAGGCAAAGCACTGGTACTGACCAGCCCCATGAGCCTCATCCCACGGCCACAGGAACAAGCACGGCTTTCCACTGCAGAGAGGAAATGCCTTCGCTCCTATACTGCTGACATGCTTGTAGCAGCATATCTACGGGGTAAATTCCTAAAACTCAAACTGTTACATTAATGTGTACATCTAAAAATTTTGAGAAAAAAAAATAGGTACATCACACCCCAAAGAAATCTCCATTCCCACCACTTTGTTTCATGAATATTATCCTCACTAAATCATTGTTCAAGTCTCTAGTCGATGAGAGAAGTGATTTCATGTTATTTAATTTGTATTCCCCCCACCCCTTCATTTTTTTTGCAACGGATCTGAAGCTTTTACTGGAAATAAAAAAGAAAAACTTATTGAGGGGGTTCGGGGGAAAGGATTTTGTGTTTTGTTTTTAAATTATTCTTTTTACATATCTGATTTTTTTTTCTTTCCTGCATGTGTGTAACGCATGTGTGCCTGGTGTCAATGGAGGGTATCAGATCTTCTGGATCTGCAGCTACAGACAACTGTGAGCCATCATGTGAGTCCCAGGAAACCAATCTCAGGCCCTCTACACCAGCAGCCTGTCTTCTTAACTGCTGACCGGGCTTTCCAGGTCTTGTATTTTTTGTGTTTTTGACAGAAAACTGGTATTAGAGGATGTCCGGAAGACCTGCCTCTTAGTTGTCAGGTGACCTTGGATAAGTCACTTTATTTCTCCAAGTCTTAGAGCTTTCCTATATCTAAAATAGAGGCTAAATCCTGCCGTATCTCACACGGCTGTGGTGGTCAAACATTCCATGCGTAGACTCTCACTCAATTATGGCTGGAAAGTCAGGAGAAAGAAGAGTGGCTCACCAGGTACTCAGGCAAAGGGAGAAGTGGCAATTATTAAGGGGAGTCTTTCGGGTCCTTCTAGTGAGGAAACAGAGTGGGAATCCTTTTTAAGGGGCAACCCCCACTTCACCCCCAATGTACCCTACGTCCCTGGGCCAAACACACCCATTTCAGGGAAGCCCTCCCTACCCCCAAGTCTCATCTCTGGGGACGACAACCCCCCTTCTTTCGAAAACGCATTGATTTTTGGACCCCTCCCCAACATAGACTTCACATCACCTGGCCCAATCTCTCCTATCCTGCCTAGGGAAAGGTTCACGGTATTGGAAGCAAAGAGGCCAAGTCCACCCCGGGAGGCCATTTTCTTTGGCAGAAACAGGGTTCCCAGGTTCGAGGTGAGTCCTTCATCCTCACCACAAGCTTTCGATCGGGGCTCAGGCGGAGTGGATGACCATGTGGCTCTCACCTCTGGTATGGAGAGAGCCAATCTTGGCCTGGGTGGCTGCTCTCACCTAAGGGCCCTCAGGGTAGATTGAGGACTGAGGTCACTCAGAACTCGAACCCGCCCTCTCAATTCCCGAGGTCTAGTCTGAGTTGTATTTCTCTTAATGAAATTAAACAGATCTTTTCTTTTTACAATGTTTTCTATTTCCATACTTTATAGTTCTATTAGGTTTTTGATATTATCGTTTTTTTTTACAAATTTGCATTAAAACACTGTTCTATTAATAAAGTACTCTTTACTTAATATGTGTGAATGAATACATGCATTTGTGAACATGTCTAAGTTGATATATTAGTCCACATTAATATTTTATAAAGTTATTTTCTACTCCAAATACACCAGTATTTTCTATTATAGGAATTTAACTAAATATCATGTTCTCAAGCTCTCTTTTTACAGTTGGGTGTGGTTATTCAGGCCTATAATCCCAGCACCCGGAAGCTGAAGGAGGAGGCATGAACGTTAAAGGCTAGAGGGGTTAGTTATTCAATGAGTTCCCAGCCAAACTACTGTACATCATGAGACTGTCTCAAAAATATTTTCTTGAAGTTAATTTTTTAGGAGACTCTACTTCTACCCCAGAGATTTTTAATCCCACTCCTCCCTCCGTTTCCATCTCTGTCGCTGAGCATTGAGTGTGGTGGAGACAGGAACAGCTCAGTGGTCGTTCAGACCACACAGCTCAGGGGTCATCACGGCTGAAAGAACCATCTACCTTTCCTTCGCCACTGCAAAATACAACCTTTGTAAATCCGGGTTGTAAAAGCAGCCCTTCGCCATTCCAGCATCCAAACATCCGCTGTTCCTCCCCTAGACAGAGCCAGCAATCTGCAGACACCAAGACAGAAACTCAAGCCCACATGCACCTCCTTAGAAGAAATGACCACATAGCCTCACGTCACTGTCTCCTGTAAACGCTTCTTAAAAAACTGCATGAAGAGTTCAGATCCCCTCTTTTATCTTACTCCCCTCAGAACACAAGACTCACACAGGGGAGACTGTGAGTTCTATAAAATTGGTAAGAGAGCCTCCCCTAGGCTAGGACACCATTTAAATCTCTACAAATATTTGTGATGAATTAAATAATAATAATATAAAAAAGTCTCTTAGAATTATCAAGGGAAGGGAAGTCTGCCTCTGGGCCAGCACCGGGCAGCTTAAATATAATATAAATCGTATAGATAATTTAAATTTCTTAAATAGCTACATTTAGAAGAATAAAAAGAAAAAAAAAGACCTATCAGCTACTGTTGATATATTTTATCTAGCCCAATATAGACAAAATAGTATCATGTCAACATATAACTAATCCAAACTAAGACACACATGCCAGACCCCGCTTTCGATCCTAAAACGGTACCAAGTCTTTGACACTGAGGTCGGTCAAGTATCCACATGCCAAGTCTGTGTGGCATGGCCACATTTCAGCTTGTTCAGCACTGATGTGTGTCCAATGGTAGCTTAGCTCTTGTCCCTTGAAAGCTCTTCAGGGGAAAGAGGAGACGCCTTAGGAGCTATCCTCCCGAAAGGCTCATGAACGACCCCTGACCTCCTAGAGCCCCCTGTTCTGAAGCTCCGAGACCTAAGAAATCACAGGGACAAGAACCACTCATGTACTTGTCCTGACTTCAGTTTTCTGAGCTGTATAGAGAAAGGTAGCACCACTCCTGGGTGCCTCGCACAGGAATGAGCATGGACTAGCATGTTCTGCAGCCTGTAAGATCCAGTCCAAAGAGCTATTACTGTTATGACTCAGAGACCAAGCTTACCAGTCACTTACACCGTCACCTCGGGCAAGTTGCCTTTTCCCTACGTGCCTCCAATATCTCTTATGTAATATGAAGTTGGATTTAATGAACTATAAAGTTTTACTCCTAAGTAAACCTTTCCTCACCCCAAACACAAACGCCCCCTCACAATACTCAACAGGCAGACCTCTCAGTCCTGTCTGGAGGCTGTGGGCCGTGAGTGACCGGACTCAGAATGAGTGGAGATTGGAATCATTCTGTGGGGTTTGTTGTTTTTTTTTAAATTCTTTTTTTCTATGTGTGACTATTCCAAGTCAGTCATGGCCCTGGCTTGGAACGCGTGGCACACCCCTCTGACTCACGAGAAGAAAGGACTTGGGAAACGGAACAGGTTCCTAACAGTCAGGATAGGAGATGCACACAGGCAAGTCTGCAGAACATGGGCAGGTGAGTCAGTAAAGGCCAGACAGACTAACTCTAGGTGACAGACACATTTGGTGACCCAGGGGGAGCATTTGAGCCTTTCTAGAGCAACCGCTTAGCATTGTCAGCCGACTCCCTGTTTGGAAAAAGAAAGCTAGAGAATCAGCTTTCAGAAAATCTCCGGATTCTATACCTGACCAAGCAATTATACCAAAAGCATTTGCAGGTCAAGCGTGGGAGTCATCTCGAGGTTATCCTTGGGTGGTCTCTGATTCAGGGAGGGGGATGAAGAAAATAGAAGTTACGGGAAGAAAACTACAAAACACTGCAGGCTAACAGAAGACCTGGCTGTGTGTTCCCAAGCCACCGTTCACCCAACCCTCTGGAAAAGAAAAGGGCCACGATAATGGAGGAGATGACGAATAGCGGTAGATGTGACTCGGGACAGAGGAGAGCTAAGAAAGGGAGTTGGTGATAAACAAGATGGTGATTTCAGACCTAGAGGAGCCAAGAACTAACAGCAGAAACAGGCAGGCAAAGACAGCAAGGGGAAAGTGGACCTTTTGAGCATTATGGGGGGGGGAGGAAGATGTTAGAGTCACAAGCTGAGGTGAATATAATCACATCGTCAATTTTTCAGGACATCCAAAGGCAGATGACGCTCCCACATTAAGGGAGAACGAACCAAGGGAAGGGAAAGAAGTGGTACGTGCGGCAAAAAAGAGAAATGATGTGATCAGATTCCCAGAGGATGAAAGGCATGGGGAAGACAGCGCGTTCACAGCCGGAGAAGCTGCAGACTCAAAGCACAGAAGGGCTTACAAGACAGACAGAAACACAGCCCCAGGACTCGGAGGTGCCGCTATCTACTATTCTGAATGGACACACCCACAACTAATCCCAGTGCTGGGAAGAGAGAGACCAGCGCACACCTTCACGGCTGAGATCGGTTGATGTCCGTGTCCTATGGGAACCAGTAATACACGCCGCCTGTGTGTGTTGCTATCGTACGTACATACACACATCATAAATCAGAAACGCCCATTAACCAGGAGGATACATTCCAACAATGCATTTTATTTTCCAGAACCTCATTACCAGACAACGGGGGAAATACCTGTATCCCAAGAGGTACAGAGCATGGAATTGTCGTTAAATTCTAAGTAAAATTTAGTCAATGAGAAATGACATGCAGACAGACATTCCTCAACAATGTGCACTCGGTTAATAAATCAGTGAGCGCGCATTCCCCACGTCCTAGATTCCTACAGTGTGAGGATAAGGAGACGCCCAGGGGTGGAGGAGAAAGGGTGCAGCCCAGGGTGGTGAGCACCCAAACAGCTCACAAAGATTCCTCCCACGGCGTGTGTGTACAGCCCAGGTTGTGCTGTATGGTAGAGTTTTATTATAAAAAGTAACATTGTTTTACACCACTCAGGAAAGACTTTTCTGGAGCATTCTATTGCATGACACAGAAGAGATTCTTCTCCTAATTATTTTACCATCAAAATGATTCTGTTCAAGCCATCTGTAGACTACACACGCACACAAACGCCCAGAACATAATAAAGAATCCATTTAGGCCTTTTCCCTATGAGATCAAACTGGGCCTACTTTGCTTTGTAAAGCCTTAGTTGCTAGCAATAGTTAGAATGTGTATGACGATACAACCAATCTATCTTAAAACATAAAGTTTAACATATTTCAAAACATTATGGCGCCGAGTCATTTTTCTGTAACAAAGGCAGCCTCAGACTTTGACGGTGACTAAGCAGTCATTCTGAGCACAAACATTCGAGAAGTCAGAATGCTTTCGTAGTTTTGTGAAAAATCAAGATCTCTATACACCTAAGCGAGGCTGACTCTGTGTCCTATCTGAAGACTCCTTATCACATGTCCTCGGAAGCCAGCAAGGCAAGAGCCTAAGGCAGGTGACAGGCGAGCCACCCAGCAATGCCTGGCCATTTCCTTTAAGCAAGACACTTGTCTGAAAGTGGAAAAAATAAATAAGCTAGAGTTTATCTACTCCTTGTGTAGTTTTTTTTTTTTTAAAAAGAAAACATTGATTATTGGTACCACCATCATACGGAGAGGGATATAGCAATGTAATGTTGTTAGAACATAATGAAGTAAGGGCTATTTATCTAGTTTTCTATGTGATGCACCGAGGCTTATTTATTTCCTCCTCGTGGTTCCGAGATTATAGGAGAAAAATGGTTAAAATAGTCTATATATGACTGTATTCTCAAGGGAGTCAGGAAAAGAATGAATCGCCCACATACATTACCATCCCACCAGGGATGGTACAAACTTAGCATTACAGAAGTAACATGCAGACAGGGATGTTCGGATTGGTTTTCATAGAAAGTATTTTGTTGTATGGAAGAATTAGAAAGAAAGGCTTCCCGAGAACTGACTGGATCTACACAGATCTTAGAAGAGTGATTTTCTATAGGTACTTGGACAAAGAAACACTGCGGATGTGTAAGCCACCAACTCCAAAGTGGGTCTCTAGGACAAGCAGCAAAGCTTGGCTTGCATCCTTGTCCCTGCAGGGGAATGGCCAGGATAAAGAATCCAGGGATCACGGTGATTAGTAGACACAACATTTAGTCATTATCTCAAGGCTCTGATTAAGACTCGCCAGAAGATCTGCATTTGTACATCCTATAAAACTGCCGAGGGTGTCACCCACTATCCATTCATGGAGTGAAAACTCAACCCACATTAAGTGATCTCTGGACTCTCCATTCCCTGAGTGTTCTCCTGATGGGAAACTCTTAAATTAGAAGAGGATGCTGAATCAAAGACGCAGCAGGAACCGCCCTGTAGAATCTCATCACCGACCCTCAGCAAGTCCCTTCAGAAGGAGTCTCTGGCCACTGTGACTGAGGAAGGGTCGGTCAGTGGAGCCCACAGGACACTACTCTAGTCTCTCCTCCAGGAACCAGCGCTCATTTTCTGATCCTCATTGTGGCAGAAATAAAAGCAACAACTAGGTATGTGAGGCTGGAACTGAAACAACCCCATGACAGTGCCTACTGGAAAAAAGCTTCCCAGAATCAGACCTAGGCACTGGGTCTACCAGTCAGAATTAAGGAAGAAAGAACAGTACTAAGAACATAGTAATTCTCCCTTACTGGTTTCTCAACAATATCTCTAAATTTCACTTATGAAAACAAGCTGACTTCAGATCTGCAAAAGAAACTTGGATGCTGATCAATACAGTAATTCTCTTACCAAACTTTCTAATGAATTCCCCAATTTTTTTTATAAACACTGATTATGCTTTTTGATAAAGGGGAAAAACATCAAAAATATAAATGATAGAAAAATCTTTTTATGTACTTCCACCAAGTCTTTGATTATTAAAGACTATTGTTGTGCCCTTCTGCTAATATTATTCTTTAGAGAAAGGCTTTAACAAAATAAATCATAATAAAGTCAGCAATGACATCCTTAGTTCTGTTGCGATCACCTTAGCAACGTCTAATCCTGTTCTTAAACCTCCATCTCTTACCCTTTGAAACAGGAACAATAGCCCAGACTCTACAGAACCAAGGAAGGTCCCTTCTGGGTCTATCTCTGCTCTAGACAGTACACTTAATTTCTCATTGTTACGGCAGATAGCACAAAGTATGCCACAACCAGAAGACCTCAGCCCTTTCCACTAAAGTTTCACAACCTTTGACCAACATTTCCCCAGCACCATCCTGTACCAGGAAATTTTTCCTATATAACAATGAAAGTTCCAGATTTAATCTAGCAGACCATTATTACTATTTTACTCTGGGAAAATTCTAAAGTAGTTAAGTACTCAGGCCAGTTTTATTTTCTATTTTATTTATTATTTTCCGGGTTTTGTTGCACTGTTTTAATTTTATATATTTGAGAGGTTTTGCTAGGCACCCAACCTGGCCTGAAACACTTGACCTTCCTGTGTAGACTTCTGAGTTAGAAGCTAATGTCACCATACCTACCCAACTGTAGCCTAGTCATGAAAAAACAAAACCTAGAAAAGGAGAGTTGTATACGGTGGCATATATTTATGAACCCAGGACTGAGGAAGGGGGATCACTGCAAGTTTGAGCTGAACTGGGCTAGAAAAACAACTGATCTCACTTTGGTCACCCACACCTCCTAAATGGCTCCTACGCATGTAACATCCTGATGTAATGACAAGAGAAATCTGTAATAAATATATGCCAGGTAGTATAAGATGAGAATAACAGCTGAAATTTTTAAAATGCACAAAATCTACAAACCAGTTTCTCAGCTCCTCCTGCATCATGCCTATCTGGATACTGCCATGCTCCCACCTTGATGATAATGGACTGAACCGCTGAACCTGTAAGCCAGCCCCAATTAAATGTTGTCCTTATAAGAGCTGCCTTGGTCACGGTGTCTGTTCACAGCAGTAAAACCCTAACTAAGACAGTGGTCAACTTCTGCAGCAGATAACTTGACAGAAGAATGACAGGTGGCAAAGTGCAGTGAAAGAATGATAGTGACAGAAGTAATTGAGATCACAGGTATCACCAATGGGCCATGCTTACTGTGGGTTCAACAGTGAGAAGACCAGGCAGTCATACAGAATTACTGGCCACCAGGCTCCAGATTCCCAGTTTCCCCCTCTCCCACACCATATTTATTGAGATAAAGCAAGTAGCGAGGAGGAGGGAGTATTTTAGGTATGATGACAGAAGACTGTCATTTGGAAGACGGTGACAGAATGAGCTAGATGTAGTCTTCTTCTGGAAGGGATGGAAACATAAAAACACATGTATGTTAATCCATTCCTACCCCACTGTACGTCACTAATGCATAGGAGTGTGCATCTTCAAATTACCAGTGACAAAACCACCCAGTAACTAAACAACTTCTTCTTTGTTTAAAAACTTGGGTGAAGTGATATATTGCAAATGACTAGTCATTGAAATTAAAGAAGGAACTGAATAAAAATGTATGGTTCAAAGTTGACATAAAACTAGCCAGAGCATGTCTTATTTGAATTATGTAGCTATGTCTGTTTTGAAGACTCAAGCTTTTGAAAGTCATCCTTGAAGGTTACAGTCAACGTCTACAAAATACTGTTATTGCTAGCCTTTTAATTTTTGACCCATTAATAGCGGCTATTTATAATGGTACATTGAATGGTAGCTCCTTTCAGAGAGTTTTCACAGAATTTTGTCAAGATCCGCCTGAAGAATCAATGTCTGCGGTACTCATGTGAAACGTATTTCTTAAACACTATGGCTTAAAGTCGAAACTATCCTTTGCTCTTGGGACTACTGTAGGGGATGGGGGCTAATGCTAAGGTCCTATTCCCCAACTGGTTCTTGATCCTTCGATAAAGATATTCACGGCCAAGGAGCTGAGCAGTCAATGAGACTTCTGGGTCCCTGCAGGCAAACTTACAGATGCAGGAAAGAGAGAGAAAAGGTCTTTTCACCATGCTTTGGAGGGAGAAAAGCCAACCAGCCGTGTGAGATCTTGGGCAGAGCAACCATAGGCTGCTTTCCCAGGAGGGAGGTTGGAGTTTGAGCTGGGACTGAAGGTGGCAGGGTAAGTGAAGTTAGGGCAGGTTGAGAGGTAATGAGCTAAGAGTATTGGGAGGGGGGCCTTAACTACGGAAGATTGGTAGTGCCCGGCAATTAAGCCAATAAGGCAGGTTGAAATTGAACACTGTGTATGTCTGTACTTTTCATCCACAGATCCAATATTCTCTAGGCAAGGGCTGTTAGCAAGGCCCATTCCTGGAGCATTAGGGTGGGGGTAGCAAAAGCTACATGCTACAGGCTACAGAAAAGATATTATGTTAACGGCATGGAAACATTGGTTTTATTGTTCATCCCCATTAGAGTTATTGACTGACCAATAACACTGTCAGTGAGCAGTAATATTCATAAACAATTTTTTCCTGAACAGTGTGTTTCAACGGTGCAATTAAAATATTCAACATTTTAAAAAAAAAGCAACTTGTGATTCAATACATATTGAATCACAATACATATTGAAGCCTACAATGTATAACAATAACTGAGAAATGCCCCAGATTCCATAGTTAGCATCATCTTCAGCAATCTTTCTGGTTGCTGAGAATCATGTCATCCCTGACTAGGAAAACCAAGAGTCAGCTGGGAACTAATGAGGTTGTTAAATCTTCTTATCTAGTCTGCAGACAACTGGACCATTTGAACAAAGAGAAACGGTACCGATGTCTTCTTTCTGAGTGCAATCATTCGTTGATACACATCCTGGCGTGGTGTCTTCAAGAATTCCCTGGGCTTCTGTAAGAATCTATCTTTAACTGCTTTCCAGCTTGCTCAAGTCAAAAAGAGGCTGACTATACAGAACACAATGTACAGCCTTCAAGGTGTGTCCACACAGGGATCTGGGAAGAGACTGTCTTGGGAGAAATGGGTGAATCATATCCGAGTAAAAGAATTCTTTTTTGTTTTTATGTTTTTGAGACAGGGTTTCTCTGTGACCCAATGATTCTAACAGTGTTTCCTCTTTCTTCCTTCCCATTTTCTCGTGTGTGTGTGTGTGTGTGTGTGTGTGTGTGTGTGTGTGTGTGTGTGGTGTAAAACTCACTCTGTAGACCAGGCTGGCCTCCAACTCAGAAATCTGCCTGCCTCTGCCTCCCAAGTGCTGGGATTAAAGGCATGTGCCACAATAGCCTGGCTGAGCAAAAGAATTCTTACCACACAACTGACCTGGCCTAGGATTTGCATTTCTGATCCTCCTGCCTCCTTTTCCTGGGTCTTGAAATGACAGGTGTGCATCACTGTAGGTGATCTTAAGTGCTGGGGCTCAAACCCAGACACATTAGACGACGCTCTATCTGCTGAATTACACCCTCAGCCCTTTAGTCAATCTTTGAAGATTTTCATATTTTAATAAGAAGACATTTGCTTGACAATCATAAAATATCATTGCAACTATTTTATCATTTTACTTCAACACAAGTAGGTGATCCAATGATTCTAACAGTGTTTCCTTTTTTTTCCTTCCCATTTTCTCGTGTGTGTGTGTGTGTGTGTGTGTTGGGAATCATCCTCAATTACTCTTCCACCTTATTCATTGAAGCAGGGGGTTTTAATCTCACTGATATGGCTAGTCTCACTAGCCAGGTCTCTAAGAGGATCTTCCGTCTCCACCTGTAATTTTACTTGAGGTCTATGGGTCTAAACTCCAGTTCTCATGTTTGTACATTGAGTGTTTTAACCACTGAGCTCTTCCCTGCCCCTCTGGGACCCTTTCTCACAACCCCCCCTCCTCCCTCCCCTCCCCCCCCCCCGGCCCTAGCCTCAGTTCTCTCCCTCCAACATTTAGCTCTTTGCACATAGCCATGGTCCCCTTGAATCTCACAGCTGACTTATCGATTCCACAATTCTAGAATCCAGCTCTCAGGCCCATCCTGTGTTCCCTGAGCATATCTGTTACCCATGCCAACTAGAGAAACTGGGTAGATGTGGGGGTGTTGGAATGGGATGGGGTTAGGGTTTATTAGCATGGCACAGAGTTGGAGTGTGTTTGCTTGCAGGACTCTGCAAGGAAAGACATGGTTCTGAGACTGCAAACTCAATTCTGAGATCATTCCCTTGTTGTGCATGGTGATAAAGGTCTTTTATTTGACCATTGCTATACTCTAGCAGACTAAGGGACATGGGTTGGTTTATAAGATACAAGAAAAATATTAAGTATGGTGGCACAAACATAAACCCCTGTACTTAGGAGGTTGAAGCAGGCAGATGGAGAGTTCATGTCAACCTACAGAGTGACTTCCAGGCCAGCTTAGGCTACATGGAGAGACAGACCCTGGTCCTAACACCCAATCCCTTTCTAAAAAAATTCTACGAGTGTAATACGGCAGTGTTTAAACTGGGCATGCTCTTGAGTTCTAAAGCTAGCCAAATATGAAAGGTTTACAGAGCAAGAGAAAGTGTTATTTAGGAAAAGGCCTGGGATTTTTGGCTGCGTGTTTTATCACATCTGACACTGTCCCGAGCCACTCCACAATGGAGACAGCCAGGTTTCAGTTGGCTGTGGCTGAAATCTCCCTCCCCTTAGGCCCAGGAGGCTGAATGAACCAGGTGTCACTAAAGCCCCAGGTGCCCTGCTCCCACCAGGCGGCTCAATTTGACAACTTGACATCAAAGTCTGTTCACAGGCGCCCAACAGACAGTTGATTTGCTTCAAGTCCTCACTAGAAAAGTTCTGGTCCAAATAAGGAAAATGTTCATGGCTGAGGGGGTGGGGGGCGGGGTGCATTCGCTTCCCGTTCTGTACTTGAATTTAACTGTTTAAGTCAGAGTAAATAATCATATGACTCAAATGACTGTAAGTGACTCGACTTTCCATGGGTGGATTTTTTTTTTTAATGCCTATTGAACAATTTGATACCTACCCTATGTCACCATCATCAGCAACAACAAGACCACATAGCAATACCTTTTCATGCATACCAGACCAAGCATCAGCATGCACCAGTGATATGCGGCACATGTAAAGACAGGCTTTCTTTACTAAACTCTGCTTGCCTTTAGCCTAACTATTCAAATACCTGGAGGTGCCGGTAGTTTTCCACAACCCACACTTAGGATGTACACAAATCATATACAGAAAGGGTTACTTGTTAAATATTTTTTTCTGTTATCTTCTTCTAATGCTAGAGAAAACATCTTAATAAATGGAAGATTTGAAAGTATAGATCGCACCCAAGAGAAGTAGCTAGCCTGAGTTCCTGCCCAATGGGGTACACAGTAACACTGGGTTCTGTTCCAATGGATACCCAGCAACACATCAATGTTTTAGGAAACTCTGGCAATCTTACCATCTAAGGGAAGACACTGAGGGCTGGCTACAGTGACAGTTTGCCATTTTAGACTTCAGAATCATGTCAAAACAAATATCTCAGATACTGCTGGTGGGATAGCTAGCTGGTACAACCACTCTGGAAATCAGTCTGGAGGTTCCTCAGAAAACTGGGCATGATACTACCGGAGGAACCTGTTATACCACTCCTGGGCATATACCCAGAGGATTCCCAGCATGTAATAAGGACACATGCTCCACTATGTTCATAGCAGCCTTATTTATAATAGCCAGAAGCTGGAAAGAACCCAGATGTCCCTCAACAGAGGAATGGATACAGAAAATGTGGTATATTTATACTATGGAATACTACTCAGCTATTAAAAACAATGAATTTGTGAAATTCTTAGGCAAATGGGTGGAGAATGTCATCCTAAGTGAGGTAACCCAACCACAAAAGAACACACATGGTATGCACTCACTAATAAGTGGATATTAACCCAGACACAATTCACATATCAAATGATGCCGAAGAAGAAGGAAGGAGAGGCCCCTGGTCCTAGAAAAGCTCGATGCAGCAATGTAGGGGAATACCAGGACAGGGAAACAGGAGGAAGTTGATTGGGGAAAAGGGGGAGGGAAGAGGGCTTATGGGACTTTCGGGGAGGGGGGAACCAGGAAAGGGGAAATCATTTGAAATGTAAATAAAGAATATATCTAATAAAAAAAGGGGCAAGATAAATGATAGTTTTTTTAAACATGCTTTTTTACACAATAGACACTTTGATGATCTGAACAACAGAATTACCTTTAATTCCCTAGTCTATGTTCTCTCTTGCCTTTTGGCTTCTGTACATACAGACCTCTCCACCTGGGTGTTCCTCCTGCTTAGAATAAACGTACTCCTCCATCTCTCTTAACATCTGCGTATACACCATATGGATACCAACTTCTTTCTACAAGTCTGCCTTGATCTCAGCAACTTGGTGTGCTTGTCTGGCCTCTGGTAGTTTCATGTTTCAAAGAAAATGCCTTCAAATTTTATTCTCAGCAAGAAACGCTGACAGTTTAGGACATACAATGCAATGAGAGTCTGCTCTGAACTCCCCCATTCACTGTGTGTGAGTCTGTCTGCATATGTGTGTATGGGTACACATGGATATGTGTGCATATGGAGGCCAGAGATTCACATATGGTTTCCTCCTCAACTACTGCCCTGCCTTACAGAGACACAGTCTCTTGCTGCACCCAGGCTGGCCACCAGCAAGCCCTCAGTTCAGCCATAGTTGGGACGACAGGTGAACACTGTCACTCACCTTTAAGTCGGTTTTGGGGATCAGTTTCAGGGTCTCAGGCTTATGCATCAAACACTGTACTAACTGAACCATCTCTCCAGACCTCCCCCCCCAAGTCATTTCTCTACTTTGTTTAGAATAATCTAAGTGGGCTACTTCACATATATAAAAAAAAAAAAAAACTTCATTTAGTCAGGTTTGGCCACAAGCTTTCTGAACAATGCTAATTAACAATAAAGAGGGCTAAGAAGTTTCTGGAATCTGATGGAGAAGGAGTCACTTAGTAAATGTTTAATCAAAGGACTACTCTGGGAATCAGGTTCTAGTTCTGATGCTGTGGCAGATTAGGAAAGAAGTCCATAAGCAAGGGGGTGGGGGAAGAAATGGATCCCCAAAGGTGTCCTCTGACCTATTGCTTACACACACTTGAACGCACACACAAAATAAATAAATGCAATAAAAGCATAAGAATTAAGTAAGCAAAGAAAATGGGAACATTAACTTCTCATGTTACTTGGGGGCTTTACAAATTTTCTGATCCTCACCCAAGGTAACAAGCAGAAGAGAAAACCAGATCATATAGGAGATGGACAGGAAGTACGCAGTCTCTTTAACACGTCATAGGGACGCTTTTTAGGAGTGATACAAAGAGTCACATTTTATGATCTTCGGGAATTGAAGGACGCAAGGAAGGAACTCTTTCTAATCCAACAGCAGAGCCTTTCAAATCTGAAATTGATTCTCGGGACCATAAGGATATCCAAATACCTAATTTGAATAATTAACACTTATTTACGAAGCTGAAGACCATACAAACTAACTTACCTCAACGTATGAAATTGGAAATATTCCTATTTTATCAGCCAGCATGCCTTCAGCCCAGTTTTCATCCACTCTGCGGATCACGGTCAGTACGTCGTCCTGAAGAAACAACAAAGCCATGAATCTCTCTGATCCCATTAAATGTAGCACTTAAGTAAGCATCTTCAATAAAAGGACTGACGTTTTAATAGTAGATGAATAATGTAACATACCTTTAGCACACAAAACTGTCATGTTGTCATAAACCAAGCAGTAACTGCCGGTCAATCTGATGTTCTTTAAAAATTTTTGTGATATTCATTTGTGGTGGTGGGGTGGGGGGTGGGGCAAGCAATGGAATGCATGTGTCAGAGGACAACTTTGGTGAGGTGGTCTTTTTCCTACCATGTGAGTCCTGGTGATCAAGTTCAGCTCATCTGTCAGGCTCAGCAACAAGTGCCCTCACCAACTATGATATCGCACCAAGCCCAGGTACTCAGGGATGACGGAGGTAAGCTAAATGCAATCTCATGGATACTGTACCTTGGCAAAGGGAAGGCAATCTTTGTCTGCTTCCTTGTCTTTCACTTCAAAGTCATAAAGTGCTTTGCACTGAGGCGGGGGCTGAGGTAAAGGTTTGATGATCTGCACAAAGTTGGTGGGGAAAAAGCCGTGGACCCCGTTGACTTCCCCATGGTACCAATTTTCATCCACTTGCCGGCGCAAAATGATGATGTCACCTTTGCTGAACTTAAGGTCTCCAGGCTCTTTTCCTTCGTAGTTATATAATGCTTTGGCACACGGTAACTGAGGTATTCCCTTAAAGAAAGAGAGGGATTTCAGTGAAATAACAGTCAGGTAATGCCACTGAAAATATAATTGCATCCTTCTTGTCTTTTAAGTTCAGATCAAATTTGCCAACTTGGCCCTTGGAAGAAAATCTTACATAAAAATGTAACTTCATTTTGTTACAATACAAATACAAAGTACATGGTATCCCTGTATCATCCTTAGTACAACCTCTATACCTAAATTTAATATAGGGATGCTTTGGTTTTGTTAGCTTAGAATTACTGTCCGAGTCTGTTTCCTGACATGAAATTCAAAATTCATAAAATCTAAACAGTTTTTATGTTAATAATTTAATCATCAAGATAGATGGTATGGTGGAGAAGAAAAATTTAAACCAAAGCCTAATTCATCAACTTCATAACTACTCTAAAGCAGATCAGATTTTGGGCAAATATTTTTCTGAAATGGCTTTTAATGTGGGCATCAGGTCATAATCTTTTATGAACTCAGTAAGTATGTATTAAGACTCCTTTCTATTCCTAAGTATGGAATACAGCAGTAAGACCACCCCAGAGTCTGAGTGTAGTAGTTAGCACTACTGTCAACTTGATTCAGCCTAAAGTCCCCTGAAAAATGTCTCAGTTGAGTACTTGTCTATATGAGGTTTGTGGGCATGTTGCAGGGGACTGCCTTGATTGTTAAGCGTTTGTCTGTGTGGGGTTGTCTTGATTGTTAAGTGTTGGTCTGTGTAGGAGTGTCCTAATTGTTAAATGTTGGTCTATGTGGGGTTGTCTTGATTGTTAAGGATTGGTCTTTGTAAATTGTCTTGATTGTTAAGGGTTGGTCTGTGTAGACTGTCTTGATTGTTAAAGGTTGATCTATGTGGGATTGTCTTGATTGTTAAGTGTTGGTCTGTGTGGGATTGTCTGATTGTTAAGTATTGGTCTGTGTGGGATTGTTAAGTGTTGGTCTGTGTGGGATTGTCTTGATTGTTAAGGGTTGGTCTGTGTAGACTGTCTTGATTGTTAAGGGTTGGTCTGTGTGGGATTGTCTTATTGTTAAGGGTTGATCTATGTGGGATTGTCTTGATTGTTAAGGGTTGGTCTGTGTGGGATTGTCTTGATTGTTAAGTGTTGGTCTGTGTAGACTGTCTTGATCGTTAAGTGTTGGTCTGTGTGGGATTGTCTTGATTGTTAAGGATTGGTCTGTGTAAATTGTCTTGATTGTTAAGGGTTGACCTATGTGGGATTGTCTTGATTGTTAAGGGTTGGTCTGTGTAGACTGTCTTGATTTTTAATTGATATAAGGGGGTCCAGCCCAGTATGGGCACCACCATTTCATAAACACATAGTGCTGAGCTGTATAAAAAGCTAGGTAAAGAGGAGCCTGTGAGCAAACTAGCCTGTCAGCCTGTCAGCTCGTCTCCACTTTCTGTTTCAAATTCTATTTGACTGTTACCCAGGGTATAAACCAAATAAATCCTTACTTGTTGCTTTTGGCCAGAATGTCTTATCACAGCAACAGAAAGGACTCTAGAACACTACGCCCTCGGGCTTTATAATCTCTAAGTGTTCGGACATGGTCTTCTACACTTTAAAACATTCAACATGCTGTTCCTGGTTAAATAGCATAGTGAGACCGAGAAGCAGAGAGATGTGGTTTTAAACATTACAATCTGGTTTTAAACGGCAAGTTAAAAATTGTGTGCTCCTCCACGACAATTTAATCATCCTATGGAGTCAGTGTGCCATGTCTTAACGGCTCTCGGTACCCATTTGTGACCGTTAGTCAGCATTTTAAGATTCCTGGCGTCCCTGCTGCCTATCACTGATACAGAGGATAAACAGTGAATCAAATACATCTCTAAAAATTCACAGAATTAGATTACAGCCTTCTGCTCCACATATCCTCAGTCATGTATTCATCCACGTGGAAGACATTCATCAAGCTTTCGTAAACAGGCAATGTGCTAGAGCTTAAGACTCTAAAAAGATATCATGCACAGTTCTCCTCCTTGAGAGACAAGGCAGGTGAAGAAATGATAACCCAGTGGTATAAATTCATTCATGGAAATGCCCACTGCTTAAGGGAAGAGAGAACTTGGGGCTTAGCAGATGGGGAAAATGAACTGTTTCTCCAAGTCTTCGTGGAAACCTAAGGGGTTAGCTTAGTAATGTTGGAGTAGGGGGGATGGAAAGGAAAGTGGGAATGTTCCATACAGAGGGGACAGAGCTAGCAAGGAGCACCAGCAGGGACGTGGGTGCTGAAAGAGCACTGGCAACGTAAGAGGGGGTGTTTGTAGTGGTGTCAAATTTACACTGGGTCTGAACATTGTTAACCATCTTGGGTCAATGGGTATTTCAATAACAGCCAAGAGTTTGAAGTACAGGTGGATCTGAGACACCATGGGCCAGGCAGATGAAGCTGGTAGTAAAAGAGATTATGGGTTGACAAGTGGACAGATGACATAAGTTTAATCTTTCCAAGAACGTAAAGCAGAACATGAGTCTATCCCCTCCACAGTCCGCTCATAAGAACACGTGTCCACCCCTCCACAGTCCACTCATAAGAACACGTGTCCATCCCTCCACAGTCCACTCATAAGAACATGTGTCCATCCCTCCACAGTCCACTCATTAGAACACGTGTCCACCCCTCCACAGTCCACTCATTAGAACACGTGTCCACCCCTCCACAGTCCACTCATAAGAATATGTGTCCACCCCTCCACAGTCCACTCATAAGAACACGTGTCCACCCCTCCACAGTCCGCTCATAAGAACACATGTCCACCCCTCCACAGTCCGCTCATAAGAACACGTGTCCACCCCTCCACAGTCCGCTCATAAGAACACGTGTCCACCCCTCCACAGTCCACTCATAAGAACACGTGTCCACCCCTCCACAGTCCACTCATACACACAGAAGATCAACCTTGAACACTCTTACAAGAGTTTCCAACAATTAGCTAGTTTTATCATCAGTCCATCCAAACTTCGTTGCTAAATATTTGTTTGAATTAAGGTATATAGTGAGTCCTTCTCTCAAGATGCTATCTGGCAGTCAGTCACCTTGCCTTCGATGGGTCCATGTGATGTTAATTAAAACGGCCCTGAAACTCAGCATCCTTGGGAGACACATTGAGCCATCTCGAGATACTGATGGCCCTCCTGTGCCCTTGCTAATCCTGCCTTAAGTCTTAGCTTTTAATGGCGCAGTTCCTGTCACTTGACCTTGGTATGACCTTGTAAAGAAACATCTGCTGCCGTGCCCTCTGGTTCTTCCGACATGCCCTTCAGAAACTCTGACTTTTCTCGATGCTATGAACTCTGACTATAGTCTACCTAACATCTATTTTTGTGGGAGGTAGAATTTCAATCTTTGTCCGTCATATTACCATATTTCTCAGAGCCTGGTTATCACAGCTTAGCAAGACTTCCTAAAGCCAAGTTTGAGGAAATGAGTGTAAATCAGCACAGCAGCAAGGGTGTTGCTGACAGGGTGGGGGTGGGGCGGAAAGGACCGGCAAGGGAATGGCTTGTAACCAAAGGGACTGTGATAAGGTCATAGGGGACAGAAACATTCCACAGTCAGAACACCAGCTCAGCTGCTTATTGGCTGTGTGACCTTGGGCAGGTCAGCTATCCTGTGCCCTGCCGCCGATATCTGAAATTGTTGTGAGAATTTGGTGAAGTTTATGCATTTAAATCTCACAAAATGTCCTAGAAAGAACTAAATGCTTCATTCATGACCATCATCATCACCACCACCACCACCACCACCACCACCATCACCACCACCACCATCACCACCAACAAACATCCTTATCCATCAGTGTGAAAAGCCCAGCCACCTGTGAAATGGGGCGCTTGACAATGCATTTGTTTTCATGCAGCTGAACCCTATCCTTTAGAAGGGATTCACACGGCAATCACATTTTAGATGTATATGTATGTGTGTGTGTTCATATATTCACTGTACAACAATTACGACAATGAAAAGAAATTTCCTCCCAGGAAGGGCTCAACAATTTTGAAATGCGCACTTCTGAAGCCCACGTTTGTTTTCTGAGCCGAATGCATTCATCTTCTGGTTGCGCAGAAGAAATTACAAATTCCCCGCCATGCACCGTTTAATGGGGAGTGGCATTTTTAGATGTGGTTGTAGTTCATCTTGACAGCGCTAATGTAAGGCATTGGAAGGCTGCATGAATTAATTGGAAATCCTATTACAGACTCAGTGACAAATAACTCTATTCACCATTAGGGCCACTCTCCCCCCTACCCCAACACCTCAATTAGCTGTTTGGCGGCCTCCACTCTAGATTCATGCCAGATGGGAATCCACACACCAAGATTCAGATGTGGTGTTCTTAGAAACCATTTTCAACGGTTCCTTGAAGAGATCTGTAAAGTCCCAAACGGCCCTCAGTAAGGTGCTTTTGTGATATGCTGATGCGGGAATAGAGGGAATTTATTTCTTTACAGATCATTTCCACACCCCAGTGGCCTAATGGACTTATTAACTTTTCCACAAAGAGAATCTATTAAGTGCTCCTAAAATCATCAAGCATCCTTAATAGAACAAGTAGCAACGGGAAAACCTATTACGATGATAGCGCTATGCATTATGGTTAGCCCGGGGTTACGGGGGGGGGGGGCCATACAACCAAAACTTCATTAATTCACACTGACTTGCTAAATGTTGACTGCCACGGTTATTTCAGTGATCAATAACCACAGAGAAAGAGTCATAAAGCTCAGGGCAGCCGAACCCACGAGGGCAAAGCTGTGTGTCTGGCAAGGAGTTCGCCATGGTGTTCTTTTTCAATTAAATTCTGAGACACTAGAAAGCCAGTTTGTGTCAAGTTTCTCAAAGGAAGGCTCCCCGCATTAAATAAAATGAATTCTCTTCTGATTTCAAATCGAGCAAAGTTCAGTGATCTTTAGAAAACTTATTCCCACACAGACTGCAGATGATTAAGGATAAATGGTTTAACGACTTGGAAGAGCAATAAAAGAACGCATTTTTCCTGCAACATCTGAAGGGGGAAAAAAAAAGCCAAAACAATTGGTTCAAAAAACCCTAGAACTAGTCTTGTGAGTAAAATACATCCAAACCCAGGGAGGCCAGGCCTGCTCACTCATTCATCTCCTCCAAAAGTCTGAGCGTGGTGTCATCACCCCGGCCTCTGCCCTCCCTGCCTTCAGCTGCCTGTCTTTTGGATCCTCACATCAGGCCAGGGCCCCTGAGGAACCGCAGGGCTTAGATTTCACTTGGAGACTTTCACTTGGCTACACATGAAAGGGAGGCTTAAAAGGAGAGAGAGCCAGAGAGAAACCACACTGCAGCCCAACCTGGGGTATTATGGCTGTCACTCGGGCTGCCTGCTTTATCAAAAGGCTTGGTTGGCAGCAATGGAGACAGGCGGGGTATTAGAACGATTCTTCATCAGCAGCGACGTCAACAAATACGGAATTATTATTTTGTTCGTGGAAAAAAAAAAGCGCAGGACAGTGGATCGCTTTACTTCACAATATAGTGTTGGCTTCTTGAATTACACATTCAAGTTGCCACGGGTGACATTAAAATCCACGCATGATCTGCACGCAAATATTTGTGATTAAATGTTCTCCTCTTCCATTTCTGCACCATCAAGCACATTCCAATATATCTGGCAAAATGCTCCTTGATGAACCAGCAGGAAGTCCAACAGGTAAATAAAACACTCACTGCCAATTTATTTCATGGGCTCAAAATGCCAATGCCCGGATATACATGCAAGGCAGCCTCTCTCTAAACTCAGATGCCTTCATACACTTCTTACTGAGTCATAAACTGAAACAGATTCAATGACCCTCTGAAAAGAGAGCCCAGAAGATTCTCTTATAGCAGGAACGGCTATAAAATGTGAATTCCGCTACCTCCAAATTGGCATTAACTCTGCCTGATTCCAACTCAACTTCCAAAAACTTCAGAAAGAACCAAGGAACAAAGAAATGAGCGCCAATACCACCCAGAGAGAAGCAAACTACTTAAGGGATCAAGAAATAGTTTTTTAAAATCCCTTTCTTTATTTGGGCATCTAGGCATGCGTGCATCTCGTGTGAGTTCCTGTGGGCACGTGCACCATGGTAAGCATGTAGAGGCCAAAGGACAATTGATTCTGGGGAGTGGGTTCTCGTCTTTCTCCATGTGGGTCCTGGGGATTGAACTCAGATCACCAGCCTTCCATAGCAAGTGCCTTTACCCAGTGAGCCATCCCACCAACCCAATCCAATGTGCTTAATGGTTATTAAATACGAAGTTTTAGTCTCAGGGTGTCTAAGTTAGATCATTACTCAAATACAATTTGAAATGTATCAATTCTAATATCATGCCCCATTATTCCTCTAAGTATAGGGAGTCTCAAATCTCCCTTTACTTTGTTATTTCCTTTAACATTTATTTGTAAAGAACGCTGTGCTACAAGATTTTTATCTGGTGACCATTTCCTTAAGTTTC
The DNA here is from genome assembly GCA_036184795.1 of Tokudaia tokunoshimensis. NCBI lineage: Eukaryota > Metazoa > Chordata > Mammalia > Rodentia > Muridae > Tokudaia > Tokudaia tokunoshimensis. The sequence continues at coordinate 10,293,536 of BTHU01000019.1, forward strand.
TGAAATCTCACTTCTTGTACCCCTGAAGCTCCAAATATCCTAATCATAACTTAAAACCTACCAGTGCTTTGTAAGTAATCAGCACTTCAAGGGGGAAACAATTCTCCACATAAATAGTTTTTATTTCTATTTTAGGGTGCCTGGGAACCAACACAGGGCTGGTCCATAGCTGGTAAGCCCTCTACCACCAAGGTACCCCAACCCTACATTTATTTATCCACCCATCCTATTACTCTGGCACCCCATTCCTTTACACAACTATTTTTTTTTCAGGTTCCTCTTGAAGCACAGCTCTTTATCTAACCAACCTTTCTCCTCAATCCAGATCTGGTTCCAATTTAACTCCAGTTCAAGAATGCGGGCTGACCCAGGTCAGCCTAAGGGGGTACAGAGCAGTCAGTGTGAAAGCTGCTATACAGGAAAGACTTGGATAATAGAACCCTCTTTGACCAAAAAAAACCCTTATATTTAGGAAAACAGGAAATAACAAATCCTAGGACGGAGAGGTAGAAAGAACGAGCAAAAGAAACCACAGTAGTAAGAGTAATTCCTGAAACATGGTCTTGTCGACATCAACTATGTCTTCACAATGTAGAGATGGTTCCCAGTGACCTCTTAAATCAAATTAATGTTCTAAATCATCAGTTTTATGGCCTTCCGTTTGGGTTGACCGTTCCACCTCATATTTTCTACCCTCAGAGAGCAAAGTTGTAGCTGCTGTCATCACTTCTGGGCTCACGCTTGCCGTTCCTCTAGCACCAGAACGTTCTGAGAGCAGCCCATGTCTCCTACTCCAACCCTGGTCCCCAGCCACGTTTATTTCACTGTCTACCTGCTGTTGATAATTGCACCACGTTGCTTCTGCTAGGATGTCGACCTTTGATGTCTGCTTGTTGTTTGGGATGGGATAAGTGATCTGGTGTGGGTCATCAGGGGGTTCAGGCACTGTCTCCTAGCAACGATTCTCCCCACCACATCTGACAGAGGTGTTGTTCTTCTGTGTATCCAGACTGGCCTACTCAACTGACATCCTATTATCTCAGTCAGTGTAGATCCTGTTTCCCCTGGACCAGAGCATCCTGTACTGTGGGACTCTGCATTACTACACATCTTGATACCCTGAGCGCCTACTTCAGTGTCTGTTAATGAATTCTTGCTGGAAATCTAAAGACAAAAAAAAAACAGCAACAACAACAAAAAACGGTTGTTCCCAGTGGGCTGAGTATTAATATGTGGATGGACAAACGGAAGAAAATTATATTAAAGGAGAACCAACTAAATAGACAGTTGGTTGTGAAGCTAAATTCACTGGTTTCCTGTATACTGTACAATATACACAGCCACAGATTTATGCGTCCCCAGGGCTAACTGTTACATGGTCCTTTTGAAGTTTTCTTCAGTGTATTCTCTGGGCATGCTACATGGTGGGTGTGAGATTCTGAAATGTGAGTGGCTTAGGAATACCAAGGAAGGAAGAAAATTCCACTCTTGAGATTTCAAGAGACCCGAGACCCTCAGAAGTGTTCCAGAGAGACCTGGGGAACTGTGATCGAGTCCTTCCAATTGGCATCCACATCCACATACAGAAGACATGCAGGACATGAGTGATTGAATGTTTTCTGCAAAGCAAATTGCTGCCATTTGAAGAATGTAAAACAAACTATGTAGCAAACCACAATAAACAAATATATTCCTTACAAATTCCTTTGGCCATTATGAGGAAATAGTTCTATAGCTGATTTATAGGTTTCTCTTGGATGGCCTTAAAAAAGGGGAGTGTCCAGTTGACAGATGAAACTCTAAAACAAATCTTATGAATGTCTTTACGGGAATAGAGCAATTGAGAATGTAATTCACTGAAGTGAAATGCAGGAAATTCACGTCACTCATTGTCCTGAATGTCCGTTTGCTATTTCACTACGTGCTCTATAACTGTGAGAGCATTTTGCAGAGAAGGCGGAAATTTGCTGGGGAAATCCCCTGTAGTGACTTGAGTTACCTAGCTTGAACTCTCAAGGCATGATGGGAAATGTTTTCTGGTAATATGTTAAGTTTCTGCCTCTTTAAAAGCAGTTTGGTTCATGGTAAAGCAAATGCCCTTTCCCTATCCCTGACCCATAGTAAACATCTCACTTGGCTTGGGGCTGAGGGTTAGATAGGCAAGGATGACCAGACAGGAGGAACTCTGCATCCTAATAGAAACCCAAGTGAGGAAGGACAGGGAAAGTGTGTGAGAGCAGGCTGTGCTCCATAAAGATCTGAGGAGAATCCAACCAAATCCGATGACTTGATTTCGGATTTGTGTATGAGTGTCTCCATCTTTTCATTTTAGGACCTTGGAGACTAGCACTAAAATGAAGAATTATCTTACATTTATTAGACTGATGGATATTTAAGGATGACTGGATTAATGCTAAATGACTGAGTACTTGCCCAGCACAGTGAGGCTCTGGGTTCACTCCCTAGGACCAACAATATCAACACCAACAAAAGAAGCAAGGAAATGAATAAAGACTGACAACAGAAAGTGCCAAAAATAAGGAGAAATTAGAATTCTCACATATTGCAAGCAGGAGTCAGAAACCAATAAATTCTCATAAACATGTATAGTTTACTCTGTGAGCTAACTGCTCTGTAGTGACCAACAAGAAATGGAGACATCATGTCCACACAAAAAACTTGGGCAAACATTCTATTTATAAATACCGCATACCAAAAATAACCCAAATGTCTGTCAGGATGAGAACAAACAATGAGACGTTACCCAACTAGAACACTGGAGGATGAGGGTACCACTCAGTGATACCATTGGTTTAGGATGCTGAAGCCTGGATTTACCCAGCCCCACCACCAACATAACTACACATCAGTGAAGATCTCCCACATAAACATTATGACATTATGCTGATACAGCATTCAGGAACAAGGGAGACCAATCAACTGTAACAGAAGTCAGAATAGCAGTTCTGTGTGAAATGAGAAATGTGTAGCAGGAGCCATTGGGAAGACCTTCAAGACTATATTCTGCGTCTTTGGTGGGGGCATGAGGTACCTGGGTCAATGTGTATCAAATGCAATAGACTGTTCTCTTGTGATCCATACTTCATATATAGAAATTTTACTTCAGTTTTTTTTTTTTTTAAATTTGAGACAAGACTCAGAAGCCACACTTAGATAAAACATCAAAAATGGCTGAAGACACCAGGCGTGTTTCCATGTATGAACACAGACGAGGAAACGTGGAAGTTCCAAGTGAATAAGCTGTACTGTCCATCAACAGAATGGAAAAGCTGAGAAACAAGAACTCTAAAGTATGAGACGGGCAGGTCCAACTTTTTGGCACTGTAACATGCACCATGAGTTTTCCCCCTACAAAATTCATGTTTGAGAAATGTGTAATCAAGTTTCCAAAAAAATATTCTCTCTCCCTTTCTCTCTCTCTCTCTTTCTCTCTCTCTCTCTCTCTCTCTCTCTCTCTCTCTCTCTCTCTCTCTCACACACACACACACACACACACACACACACACACACCTCTCATAATATTCTAAGTGAGTTTACAAATTTTGTGTTGAGCTCTATTCAATATCTATCCTTGGCTGCATGTGGCATAGGGGGGGTGCAGGTTGGACCAACCCCAGAGGACAGACACTGTTCCAAAAGGAAAGCTATCTCCAAGCAGATACTCTGAATCTCATGAACAAAGGAAGAGAGAGCTGTGGCGTGCATGGTCACTGGGGACAGATAAAAGATGACAAAGGTATGGGAAAATATTACGATGGACAGGCCGCATGCAGGACCGAGATGCATTAATAGGGTAGTGTTCCGAGTCCAGCTTTCAACACTACGAAAGGGTCTTACACAAAGAGAGCAAGACCGGTTTCATAGTCACTGAAGGAAAAACACAGCTTAGACCGATGCATGCATTATTTAAGTTGGATAAAAGAATTTCCTGACAGGGAGGGCTGTTAAATATTGCAATGGATTATGACAGCTCCTTCACCGGAGACTTATAAAAAGAGGACCGTCTCACAGGCTTGGCTCTGCCTAAAGGCAAAGTGGCACCTTACAAGGGGTTTCTAGGAATACTACCAGCTCTTTAGCAGTCCAACTATTTGAAAAGAATTATTATTGATTTTGTCCTATTTCTCTAAGAAAGGTAACTCTTAAGAATAAGGGTGGTTAGTCTTTTTTTTTTTGCCAACTTGGCACAAGCTAGAGTTACCAGAGAAAAGCAACCTCAATCGAGAAAATGACCTCATCGAATGACCTGTAAGTAAGTCTGTGGGGGGACATTTTCCTGGTTAATGATTGATATGGCAAGGCCCAGCCCAGTGGGGACAGTTCCATCCCTGGGCAGGTGGTCCTGGTTGTAAGTTAAGCAAGCCGTGGAGAGCAAGTCTCGTAAGCAGCCCTCCTCCATGGGCTCTTCCTCAGTCCCTGCGTTGGCTTCCCGTGATGGTGGACCTCCTTTGTCCTAACAGCAGAAAGGATCCAAGACAATAAACACAGGAGGAAGGTACAGCGGGTAGGCAAGGAAGACACATGTTGAAAGAAAACAGACGTTGAACTTAAGGAAACAAATGCAGGCAGCCTGGATCCTTCAACCCTATGGCAACCCCCTGGTGTCATCAGGAAACGCTGGGAGCACTGTGGTCCACCAGCCATGCTGCCTTTTGTCTAGTTGTTCAAGCTCTAAGCCAGTCACTTGGGGGGGGCGGTGAACATATCAGCATCCCTACTCTTCAAAGGGGTGTACTGACAGTCAGTTAAATGTGGAGCCACAGAGCAAAGGCTGAGTAATTACTTTAGAATAGGCACCTCTTAGTTTCAAATAAATTCATTACAAGGACAATAAAATCAATCCCACGAAAGCCCCAGTATAGAACCAAGGTCTTTAAAATATAATTAAGTCTCTTCATGTAAAAAAAAAAAAAAGAAAGAAAGAAATCTCCCATAACCTATATATGCATAAGGTTTGCAATTCTGGTTTTCAGAAAAGAATAACAAAAAAAACTGTAGCCGAACCCCCTTAGCGCTCTCCCAGCCCCGACTGAACCCTTCTGCAACTGTGGGAAATGGTGCTTGAAAAGGACTTTGGAAATAGTCTGTGGTAATGAAATGAATGTTACTTAAAGACACTAACTGCCACTCCCCTCTGCTTCCTCTGTGGAGGAAAAAAAAAATAATGCCTCTGGAAAAATAAAATCAGAGTCTACTTTCGATGAACAACGTCACCAGCTGGTATGTGTCTGTTTCACTGGCGCATGCTCTGAACAAAGTAGTCCAGCTAAGAATGACAATCACCTGCAGTTAGGGATAAAGAAAGCAAGCAACGTGTCTTTAGGAAGGGCACTGAGTCTCCAGCTCATTGTATTCTAAATAACTGGACAATGACATATGAACTAGAGATGCTTCCAACCAAAACAAATGATGTATATAAACAATTTCCTTCCTCCCAGTCTCCCCCTACCTATCTATCCTCCTCCTCCCTTTTGTACAGATGTATGAGGTATAGAGTAGGGGTTGAGACTTGAAACTCCCCTTTCCCCTCTCTCCCCAACCCTCCCTCCCTTCTTTTCTTTGTTTTATTTTTGAGGCAGTGTCTTGCTAGGTAGTTCAGGTTAGCTTCAGAGGTATACCGTATCATGCAGACTGGTGATCCTCCTGCCTCAGTCTCCTGAGCACTGGGATTTTCGGCACGCACCACTCCCCTGAGCTCTTACGTGTTTATCTTTTTTTATATAGCAAAGCTTATAAAGCGAAGTGAGCCTCTGCACATTTGAGGCTGTTTTTATTAAGCGTTTAATTTAAATTTCACATGACAGTCACATATCGCAGGAACAGGGGACCCAGCACACGGCCACAGAGAACACCCAGGGCAGTCACTCCTCACCTGATTATTTGAGGCAAGCTCTCTTTCTGAAGCTGATTAGCTAGACTAGGTGACTAGCTAACCCCAGGAATCCTCCTGTCTCTAGCTTCTTGAGTGCTGATTTTAGAAGTGTGCGCCGTCCCACCTGGCTTCTTACTTAGATTCTGAGAATATCTGATCTTGGGGCTTGCATAGCAAGCACAATACTGACTTAAGCATCTCCCCGGCACCAGGAATATATTTTCGAGGTTAGAATACTAACAAGAAGAAGTAAAGGACAGAGAACGCACATACACACTGGCGAGAGGGAAGAAACATGCATGTGCTATATCATAAACAAGCACTGCTTGCTTCAGGAGGAATACTGTATGTGAAATTCTACCAATGATACACTAGATAAGCATCAAAGAGAGACGGAAAGCTGACTCCTGTCAGTAAGTCCTCCCCTCTCACTGCACAGTGCCCCTAACTATTCCTGACTAGAATATTCAACTGCATGAAACAGTTGGTAACTTACGTGACGGATCAACGGCCTCAGTTAAACTTGAGCTAACTCCGTTCTTCGGACTCTCTCTGTGTGATACCTAGACTTGCAATTTTGCTTCCCTAAGTTCCTTTATGGATATGAGAAAAAATAATAGTAAAGAAACACAACCAAAAAACAACAACAACAAAAAAAAACAGAAAAACAAAACAAAACAAAAAAAAAAAACAAAGGCAGGAAAAGAGAATAGGACATAGATTGTCTCCATGATCACGGTCCCTTTCTGCGGACCGTGTGACCATGAGACTCAAGTAATCGGTCCAATTTCACTTTAAGGGCTTATGCCGACAGTGTAAGCCAATGTGTGATCCAATGGCATTGAAGATCTTGGAGCCTGGGAGTTAAGCGTGTTAGCTTTGGGGAAAGTAACGAAAGCCTAGATAGCATCCCAGAGGGGTTAGTTCACCGAATTTGTGCACCCGTGAAAATCACCTGACATGTCTCCTTCAAAAATACCTCCTTCTCATGCAAGTACAGAGATCAAAATATGATCCTAAACACTTTTATGGAGAGGATAGTAGGTCAAATTGCTGGTGTGTGTGTGTGTGTGTGTGTGTGTGTGTATGTGTGTATGTGTGTGTCTGTGTGTGTATGTGTGTATGTCTGTATATGTGTGTATGTGTGTGTGTGTATATGTGTATGTCTGTGTGTGTGAGTATATGTGTGTGTATATGTGTATGTCTGTGTGTGAGTATGTGTGAGTATGTGTGTGTATGTGTGTATGTGTGTGTGTGTCTGTATGTGTGTGTCTGTGTTTGTCGGTTTCTATCTCCCTCTGTGTGTGTGTATGTGTGTGTATGTGTATGTGTGTATGTGTGTATGTCTGTTTCTATCTCCCTCTGTGTGTGGTGTGTCTGTTTTTCTCTCCGTGTGTGTGCGTGTGTGTGTGTGTGTATGTGTGTATGTCTGTGTGTATATGTGTGTATATCTGTATGTGTGTGTATGTGTGTGTCTGTGTGTTTGTCTGTTTCTATCTCCCTCTGTGTGTGTGTGTCTGTTTTTCTCTCCCTCTGTGTATGTGTATGTGTGTGTATGCCTGTGTGTGTGTGTATATGTGTGTGTGTGTGTATGTCTGTGTCTGTTTCTATCTCCCTCTGTGTGTGTGTCTGTTTTTCTCTGTGTGTGTGTATGTGTGTGTGTGTGTGTGTGTGTGTATGTCTGTGTCTGTTTCTATCTCCCTCTGTGTGTGTGTCTGTTTTTCTGTGTGTGTGTGTGCAAGAACAGGGAGAGAACGAATGAACTAGATTCATCCCTGAACAAAAGCAGCCCAGCCTTGGAACCTCCTTGACAAGACTCTTGTTCAACGAATACTGTCGTTCAGTAGACCAGGATTCAGTAGACCAGGATGGGGCTTGTGGCTTCTGTGTTTTCAGGGGCTGCCAGTCCCTGGAGCCATAATCCCAGCAGCCAAGAAATCAAGGGTCAGGCTCCTTCTCAAACTTCTTTGCTGATGTTCCTTCTCAAGTGCCTCAGAGTTCCATCACAATCTAAAGTCACTCCTAAAATGATGAGCTGGCGGATTTCCTCCTTTGAAAACCGTGTTATAAAAGCCTTTCTCACCCACAGCTACATACTAAAATCAACCAGGACGTGTTTGGTTTCCTCCTCCTACCCCTCCTCCTTCTCCTCCTCATTATCATCGATTAAATGAACGTGTCTAGGGTTAGTCAGAAGCCTGCTCCTGGATGACTCCCCACAGACATAGCTAACTACATCTGGTCCACCTAACTGCTGGTCTACCTCACGATACTTCCCAGATCTGATCCCAGCCAGTACTTCTTACCTGAGCTGAGTGTCTTCCTCGTTCCTCGATTTATCCCAAGCTGCCCCGTCCAAAACAGACTTGTGGATTTCCACCTATCCCTCTACCAGTTTCCCTGACATACCCTCACTCTTCACCTCACTCACTGCCTTGGTCAAAAGACCAAGCCTTACGGTGGTGGCTCCGCTTCTAGTCTTCCCCAGTCCACACTCAAGACTTCGACAAGCCTACTGGCTCTAACTTGTAAACAGACTCCGAATTACCTAGTGCTCAACACTTCCCTGCTCCCACCTAAGCCAGCAACACCACTTCCATGTTGCCAAGCTTGCCCAGACCCCTGAATCTACTCTCTCTTGTCTGTCAGTCTCCTCGTGGCTTTCCACTCAAAACCAAACAAACCTCTTTCCATGGGTCTTCTTGCTTTCTGCCCTGAAGCCCTGTTTACTCCAACCAACTATGCCCACACCTTTCTAGCCTCTAGAACTGTGGAAAAAAATGTAGAATATTGCAACCATTAAACTATTTAATCATACATTGGCTCTAGAGCTTAAAACAAAAACAACAGAAGGAAGTTATTACACAAGGCCCAAGCTCATTTTCAATGTCAGAGCTGAGGAATTTCTCTAATCATGAGCTGCCTATCAACATGGAACCCAACTAACCACCCACCAGTGTGCTGCGTGGTGGAACTTCAGGGTCGCCTCCTCCTCTCAGAATTATTTTTTTTTTGCAATTTATTTCTCCTTCCTCGCTCAACAACACTTCAAACCCAGAGCAAAGAACACTGAACAGCAATTTTTACAGCTCTTTTGAAGGTACGGCGATTAGCTACATTTGGAAGGATTATAAGCCATCTTTAAGTACAGCACTTTTATACAATTCAGTTATTATAAAACAAATACAGGAGTTACATTGTTGATGTCAGCTGCACACACCACCACCTGGGAGACACAAACACACTCATTATTATGGTTTTACTTATCACCGAATCCTACCATTTTAAATCCTTTTAGACAGCACGCATCTTTGCCTAACAGCCCCAGCTTATACAGTAGAGGATCTTTACAAACACCCATTTGCAACAAAGGAAACATTTTTTATTCACTAAGATATAAACTAAACAAAAACCAAGACGTGTAGGATGAGAAACAATGGTAGTATAGAGTTGAACCATGAAGTGTGGAGAGCATTTGCATCCCGAATGAATGTGTACAGTTATTAACAGCGACACTGTGTCAAGGGTGCCAACACCGCAGACCCTGGCTAGACGCAGACACTGATGGTGTGTCCAGAAAATACTCACCACAGCTTCCTCCTCTTGTGACTCCAGCCCAAGAACACACCCCACAGACACCCCCTATTGGCTAAACCCGCCTCTGTTCATCTGTACACAGGGAAGCTGCCTCCTCAATTCAGATGCACAGTATAAACATTCTGAGTTCCCAATCTGCTGGTGCACCTCGATGAGAGCACACAGTTCACACGACCCCAACTTTTCTGTACTGTCAGTGTGTCTCGCCATTTCTCCATCCCCTCGTTACCTCAAGCAGATCAATCCCTACAGCTGCACAGGTTGTAGCACTGAAGGATGCCCAGTGACTTGAATAAACGCACTTCGTAAATGCTATGCAAGTGCATTCACTAGGCAAGAAAACCATTTACAACCCATTGTCTATGTCCTTGTCACATAAGAGTAGCCTAGAGGTTACTTTGTGATTTAGCGTTGCAATTAGACACATTTAAATGATGTTAACTGTCTGATTCACTCATTTTTAGTTAAACTAAATAGTCACTCAAGTGTTTTCATGTCTCTATAATTTCTCTTACATATATATAATGTATAAATGGGTTTCCATAGAATTTAAGGATTAAAAGAGGAAATATCCTGTATTTAATTAATATATGTCATTATATATCCGAGTGACAATGTTATATATTGTGGGGGACAGCTTAGTCAGCAGAGAGGATGCTGCACAGATACTGAGGACCTGAGTCTGTGCTTAGCTGTATACATGCTGGCATACAAAGTGCTCACACATACACACAATCATTTGCATGCAAAAGAAGAAAAAGAAAGAAAAGAGCATGAATGGGTGGTTGAGTGGATGGATGGATGGATGGATGGATGGATGGATGGATGGATGGATGACTGGATGGACCGAAGGATGAACAGACAGATGGACGGATGGATGGATGGATGGATGGATGGATGGATGGATGGATGGATGGATGATTGATTGGATGGATGGATGGATGGACAGAAGGATGGATGACTGGATGGAAAGAAAGATGAACGGATGGATGGATGGATGGATGGATGGATGGATGGATGGATGGATGGATGGATGACTGGATGGACAGAAGGATGAACAGACAGATGGACAGACAGATGAACAGACAGATGGATGGATGGATGGATGGATGGATGGATGACTGGATGGACAGAAGGATGAACAGACAGATGGATGGATGGATGGATGGGGATGGATGGATGGATGGATGGATGGATGGATGGATGGATGGATGATTGGATGGAGAAAAGGATGAATGGACTGATGAACAGATGGATGGATGGATGGATGGATGGATGGATGGATGGATGGATGGATGATTGGATGGATAGAAGGATGGATGGATGGATGGATGGATGGATGGATGGATGGATGGATGGATGGATGCATGGATGGATGGACTATATGTCTGGGCCCTTCCTTAATGCATTGAATCATAGGAATTTAGGGCTGAAAGAGACTTAAAGAATTATTTAGCCCCATTTCCTCACCATAGGAGAAGGAAGCAAACTGACTTCCCACAGTTGAGCACAGCTAGGTAGAAGTAATGCCCAGATGGGGGTCCAGACTTAGGTAAAAGGGCTGGCTCCGGAAATCAGGCTCTAATGTGGGTAAGGAAGGTCCCAGAGCAAGCTAGAGAGTATAATAAGCTGGGTTTGTGGTACTCAAACATAAATGTTATATTTCTTTCTTGCGTGAATGTGTAGGGGCATCAGTGGAACCAGGCTCAGGTTGTGTGTGTGCCTACATGCAGGCACACACACGGTATTACAGACTATTTCCTAATTTCCTGTCTCTCAGACTTCTTCCATCACATCCATCTTCCCCTTAGACACACAATTAGCACAAAAACCCTTGAACCGCTGCCTCTATTCTTGAAAATTATGCTTTTAAGCATGGAAGATGATACTAATAGTTTAATATTCCTGTTAAACTCTCTTAGTCTAGATGGCAACAGGGGCTTTATACAAGGAGAGGGTATCCTGGATTATCTGGGTGTGCTCAATGAAATCATAAGGGCTCTAACATCAGAGCATCCCTAGCCGAGTTCTGAGTTGAGGATGTGACTAAGGAAGCATGCTCAAACAGATACAATGTTGCTGGCTTTGAAGATGGCAGAATAGGACCATACACCAGGCAAGGGAAGGTGTTCTCCTCTAGAGCCACCAGAAAGTAATGTAGTCCCGCCTGCACCCTGGTTCTGGCCCAGGAAGACCCATGTCAGATGTCTGGTCCATCTGAGGTTCATCAGTGCAGTTGGGAGACCACTCTGCTCATTGGAATTCTTTGCAGAAGCAAGGGGAAACTAATATCCACCCCAGCCACCATTCTCCCTGTCTGAGGTACAAGGACATATGGAAGAAATCTAGCCCTGTACTTTTGAGGACCTTCCCACCGTCTTCGGGTTCTAGGAGGGTAACTTTAGAACAGCGCACAGCTTGACAACAGAGAACGAGGCTCCTGAATGCCGGACAAAGACAACAACGCACAAACTTTGAACAACTTAAGCCATACTGTTTACTTTAGCATACTCTTTGAACTCCATGTGCTTCCAAGGGAAACAAAATTTACTTTGAATAAATTTTACAGTCTTCTACTTGAAACAGCTGGTTGGAGTTTTTCAAAAAGCATCTTGTCGGAATTATGCATTTTTTTTTCTTAAGACATATTCCACCCACTAAGTCATACCAGAAGCCTTGGTAACCATGGAAAGTAGCTTCAGGAACATGAATCCTTCGATGTCCAGCCTGCAATAAGCTTTTTAGAGAAAGGGACGAATACAGCAAGTGCCTTATATGAAAATCGGAAGAACATATACAGGTCGTATCATCTCCGTAGCATGGGAGGGGTGAGCAGGGACTGTAGTTTGGGATGAACAAAGCCAGGTCACCCCCATGATGGCAAATTCAGCTAGACGCAACCCAAGCTTTACAGACTCCTTCCAATCTCCGGCAGAATGTGTCACAATCTGGAAAGAGATTTCCCATAAAGAATATAGTGCAGAAGAGAAAAAGAAAGGCAGGGAGAGGAGGAAAGGAGGATTTAAAAAAGAAAAACTGATACCTACGGAGAAAAATGTGCCCAAACTGGAGTCTGGGGATTATGTTTCCAGCCTGGTTTATATGAATACGGGGCCTTCGCCCCAGTCAATTGTTGACATTACGTAATTAGCCGGTTACGATAATAACACTGCAGCTTAACGCACTGCCACAACGGGAGGAATTTTAACTACTTGGGTGAATTGCCTGTCACCAGCTACATCTGTGCTGGTCTTCAAAGCAAAAGTGGAAGAAGAAAAGCGGTGAATACTTTGAATGCAGACGGCCATGGAGCAAGACAAGAAGGGTCTGGCCCGCTGAGGAGTGAGGGTTTGGGAGGGATCTCCTCCAGTCCCATCTGTTCTTTTTTTTTTTTTTTTATTTAGTTAGTCCAGCCTTTGCTTGTTGCCTTAAGTAAATAAGATTCAGTCAAGCACCTCACATAAGCTGCGAACTAGTAAAAAAAAAAAAAAGAAAAAGAAAAGAAAGAAAAAGCTGCATTAAGGTTATTGTCTGCCCAAAACTCAGATCTTTTATTTTTCAAAGCCATAAATATTAACATACACCCAAACACTTAAGCCAAGTACTTTCAGAGATTTTTATTCTTCCATTAAAAAAAAAAACCAAAACTGTAACCTAAATAAATAATAAGATATTTCTAAAAGAACTCTTCAGACAGCTTCGGAACCTATTAACAGTCAGCATTTGGCAAAGAAAAGTTTCACCTGCCAAGGACCCTTTCTTTCTTTCCTTATTCACACATTCACTCTGGGCACTCGAGGGTGCTATATTCTTTTCTTAGTCACATAAATGACATCTGAAATACAGCCTAAGCCAGCAGCTCAGGCAAATCCCAGTACTCTGAAGGTTAGACACACTGAACCCAAATGTGCAGACCTGCAGTGGGACAGCAGGTATTTCTTTCTAGGTGTCTGAGAGCACCTTTCAGTTGGCAGGAAGCTCAGAAATTCCTTATTTCACTCTTGGTTTACAAAAGAGAATCCTCTTCTATTGCAAGCAAAACATAGAATCCTGTACAGGGGATATCCTGAGACGGCTAGGTCCCCCCTGCTTTCTGAGGGGATGGGCAGAAGGATGCTGTCCTGTTACTCCCCGGCAACCACGATGAGGATAACCGCCCCTCTGCGGTACAGGCCCTGATCCCGTCCCCCACCCCCACATGAGAGATTTACACTTTCTCACCCTGACACCTTAACTCCAAAGTTCTTGAGCCAACTTTTACAGTCCTCACTTTTGAATTTTAAGAATAAAATCTTTCTGATTCCCCCAAGCAATTACAAACCTGGTGATGATGTACTTGTGTGTGTGTAAAGGTCTCCTCACATGGTCTATCTATAGTATGTAGATAACTATCTATTGCAGACATGTAAACTTGATACTGCTTTCCTGTTCAATCAGAGTATGTACCACTGTCTCTGCCCTTTGAGGGACTTTGCTACTATTATCCTTTTATTCTAAATGATAGTGCCATTGGAGAGTGGATATGGCGTCCAATAAGCGTGGCCCACAGCTACGAAAATCCTCTTAGCTACCTTGCTTTTATTTTTCTTCATAGTGGTCTTCCATTTCTAATTATCCATGGAAATGCCATTTTGCTATATATTTATTTTTTGGCGTTTATTGCCTGTCTTTCCACTTTAATCAGGAAAAGATGTATGTTTGTTTTAATATTGTATTTTTAGTACCTAGAGCTGTCCTAAACACCCAGCAGGAGGTCAGATAATTTTTGTTGAATGAATACATAGCTTTTTGTGACTGGTGTGAGATACAGAAAATTAAGGAAAATCCAAACCTGTACTTCCCAAATGTATACTATCTCTCCTTTATTCAGTGCAACCAATGTAATGAATATCAAAATAATCTTTTTCCAATTTGTTCTTAATTTCTCAGTATCACCAAGGAAACATGAAACGTCATACAATATTATGATGGACAATTGGAGCATACAAAACCAGATTACCAGAAGAGAGGATTTCGCAACTTTCAATCTGTCTTACAGGAAACATTTTTCATGGACACAAATGGTTGGTTTCACTGTTAATCATTCATCAGCCTCTCCTGTGACTCTCTCTAGCGCAGGCTAAACTGCAGAAGGATGTACAAAGGATAAAGTGCTGCTCAGATGCAAAGAATATCAATATATTTAACCATCCAGATATTAGGACAACTTTACACCCTTCAAGAAATTATACTAGACAGTAGATACGCTAGACAGAGAATTACTTTTCTCCTAACACACAAAAAGAGCAAGGTACCTTTAGTAATGTTTAAAGAAAAAAAAATTTTTTTAAAAAACAAATAGCAACAAGAAACAAGAGAAGGTACTACTGTGACTGAGAATCTTCCCTGGAAAATAGAAATATAGAAAGAGCCCTTTTCTCCACTTCTATAAGACCAGGACGTTTATGGGGCTGCAAAGATAAAGTTGCCAGACTGTCTCCGTAGTGTGGCTCCCAGGGAACTCTCTGTTTTTAAAGCAGTAAGAGCTGACGTCATTCCTTTTACTTAAATGTGTGACCTGGGCTATAGCAGTATAAGAGGCAGGAGTTGTTAGCACACAGTCCTTGGTAGCTGATGAAAATCCACTCACAGGAGTGCTGCAGTACACAGGATGTGCTGGACCTTGGAGGCACACCCATCACCAGGCGCTGCAGTCCCTGCCTCTGAAATCCATTCAGTACAGCCTGTCTGTGCACACCATCTGTGTTACCAGGGCAAACTCTCAGCCAACTGCTTCCCACCTACATTCTTTGCTTAATTCTTCTCAAACTGTTAAGTTCTCGCTAGTTCCATGGGCAGAACCCGAGGACATCACCCAGGCATATACCCAAGCAAACCTGATGTTCCTCTCCGGAAGACTCTAGAAATGACACAGGCTATGAAAGTAGTACCCGGGCCAGAATCTGGGTCGCTCCAATTTGTCCCAAGTTTCTTCGCTTCCCCAGGTCTCTCAGGAAGACAGCTATCCAAGTTTAACAGATCCAAAGGGAACATCATGATCTTAACCTCGAGCCCATGGCAACTGCTAATAAACTATGGGAAAGGGATCTTGATTGGAAGCCAAGGAAAGCCAATGGTACAGGTTGCTAACGTCCTACTTAGGCCTGGTAGGAAGTGCTGTGTTGGTTTTTGCGCACTGGCTAAGTGTAGGCGATGCCAAGATGGAGCCTGTGCTAGCAGATGCAAACTAAATTATCCCTTGAATAACATCATCCGAGACTAAGGGAGACTGAGAGCTCTGGCGACAGCAGTGGGTAAGACAATGCTCATAGGTGATAATCAGTGAGATAAAGGGTTTTACTTCCTGACTCAAACTCTTGGTGTCTCTTTCAAGCAGCGATACTAGAGGACCAGGAGGATAAAGGTGTCCTCATTCGTGACATCTTGCAAGTGAGACCAGGAGTTTATCTGCTTCTCAATCCGACACTTCCTTCAACAGGACAAACTGTTAACAAGAGTCCGTAGCCCTCCTCCCTTCTGGGTTATGAAGATCACTATGTAGAAGGGTGATTCTCCTATTCCTCATTCGTGCCATGGATATTTATTAGGGCCTCACCACAGACCAAGCACCAGGCTAAAGCACAAGAATGAAGTGATGAAAAAGATAGATACAGCCTCTGCATACCAGAGCCCACCCCTGAAGGTGAGCTAGTGGAGAAACAGGGAGTAGGAGCCACAGAGAAACAGGGCAGGAGGAACGGCAACCCTGCAACCCGCATGCTCATAGCGTGTCTCAGCTCGCTGACATCTTTAGCTGAAACAAGAAACGGTACTTAGCGGATTGATAGGGGTAGCCCCCACAACTCATGTTTTTGAATGCTTGGCTTGTAAGGGGGGGGCACTCTTAGGAGGTGTGGCCTTGTTGGAGGAAGTGTGTCACTGTGGGGGCGGGCTCTGAAGTCTCCTATGCACAAGTTACACTCAAGGTGGCACACAGTCTCCTTCTGTCGTCTGTGGAGCAAGATGTAGACCTCTCAGCTCCTTCTTCAGCACCGTGTCTGCCTGCATGCTGCCATGTTTCCCGCCATGAAGCAAATGGATGAAACCTCTGGACTTTAAACCAGCCCTTAATTAAACGTTTTCTTTTATAAGAGTTGCCAGGGTCATGTTATCTCTTCACAGCAATAAAACCCAAACCAAGACAGAACTCCTGGTGAGCATAATTCTTGCTAATAGGAAAATACTTTAATTGTCCCAAGGTGACTGACAACTTCTTGTCCCTGTCTTCACAGTTTATACAGAGGAAAAGGAAGAGAAAAGGGGAAACGGGGCCAGGCTAGAGGCAGAATACCACACCCCAGCCATAGCCCAACCCAAGAAGGTTCCAACAGCCATAAGAGCCTGAGGGTGTGAGAGTCCACTTTAAACTACGTGCCTAGTCCAGCGTCCCTTGTCCCTTGAATCCTCGGTGGCGACTGACTGCTGTAATAACGCTTTAGAATAAATGCTGCTTTGAGGAATGAGAGGCTGGGACATTTCCCTGCTCGAGGCAATGAGGTGAAAGCTACAGAGGCAAAGCTGTAGAGATGCACACAGGGTCAGGAAGGAGTGTGGAACTAGAGACCTGAAAACTGCATAGCTGAGCTCCCGCATGCACACAGGTCTTCACCCCCTACTACCCACTGTGCTCCAAGACTCATCAGAAACATGCAGGAGGACCTTGGACCTTCCACATTGTGAGATGGGCATCAGCTCATCCTTATCAATAAAGAAAGAGATGCTGGTCTGAAGAGGTGGGTAAGCCATTAAGAGTTCTAGCTGCTCTTTCGGAGGACACAGGTTCAGTCCCCAGCACCCACATGGTGGCATGATTGTCAGAAATTCCAGTCCCATGAGGTCTGAAGTGTTCTGGCCTCTATGGGCACCTGGCATGCACGTGGTGAGAGACATACATGAAGGCACAACATCCATTCACTTAAAATAAAATAATAAAGTTTAAGAAAAGGAAGCAAAGTCATGAAACTGTATGAGTTCGGAACTGGCAACTTATTGGGATAGTTTAGTGTAAGAAATGGGAACTCCTCCAGCAGAAGGATAATCAGCCATTTTCCAACCAGAAACTAACAAAGATTTAAGTAAAGTGGAGTTTCAAAGTGCCTGCACTCACAGCTAAGAATTTATGTGACTCATTTTATTAAAATTATAGTATTTCTCAGAGACGGACTATAAAGTAATTGCTATATCCAATCCTATTTTCTTTCTGATTTCACTATAAAACTTCTTGTGCCTGAAGCCACACAAAAAGTTAAAAAAATTAAATTACTATAAACGGGATTTTGGAGGCAGAGATGGCTCAGTGGGTAATGGTACTTGCTGCCAAGCCTGAAGACCTGATTTCCATCCCTGAGACCCGGATAGAGGGGGAAAGAGAGAACGGAGTTCTGCAAGTTGTTCTCTTACCTCCACACCTGCACCGTGGCATGTCTTACCCCCTCTTCCCCCCCCCCATACACACACAGAGTCCTTGTGATATTTCAAAACTATTAGGGTTTCTAGAGCTATATTCTCTAAGTAGTATTTTAATGACAAATATTTTTGTATTCCCTCTGTGTGTGTGTGTGTGTGTGTGTGTAAAATATCCCTATCTGCCTGTCTGACTGTCTTAATCCCTTTCTCTCTCTCTCCTTCTCCTCCCCATATTGATATATAACTCTTAAATATTTTATTATTTCTGTTGTTGCTTTATGAGGTTTTTTTGTTTATTTTTTCCTTTTGTAGACTGGGTTTCATATAGGACAGGCTAGCCCCAAACTTGCTACGTAGCAGAGAGCCAAGGATAATGAACTCTTAAGCCTCCTGCCTCCACTTCCAAGATATTGGGGTTCCAGGCATGCAGTCCGGAGCATCAGCTGAGGTGCTGCCTTCAAAGCTTGTTTTCTTTTCATTAGCTAAGTCTCCATCCGTAGCAAAGTGATGAAGTCTTTTTAAAACTTTCTTGTCTAAGCAAGCGCCTGAATCTATAAATAGCAATGTTATCCCGAGTTCAGATCAGCTGTAATAGTTACCATTGAAAAGAAATGAATGTAAAAAGATGGTTCAATGGCTAACAGAGTTTGTGTCTAGCGTGGGAGGACCCAGTATTCATGGAGAAACCAGACAAGACAACTGAGGTTCCTCAGCTTGGAGCATTTGTTGCTCTTGCAGGGGATCTGGGTTCGATTCTTAGCACACACATGATAGCTCACAACATCCATAACTTCAGGGGATCCAATGCCTTCTCTGTGTTCTGCCAGCACCTAGTGTACATATAGAGAACATACATATATATAGACGTAAATACATGCATGCATATCAGCAAGCAAAGCAGTCATACAAATAAAGTGAAGTGACTAAATCTTCAAAAATTAAAGAAAAAAGTGTCCCTTATGTATATGCCAATAATCTCTGCACTGTAGCAGAAACAGAAGGATCCCTGTCTCAAGGGAATAAGATCAGA
>BTHU01000019.1:10315000-10350000 GCA_036184795.1 Tokudaia tokunoshimensis
GCCACATGATAGGGTAAAAGCAGGATTACCTCCAAACCGTCAGAGGAAGAGGCGTGGACAGAGAAATTGCTTAGCTCAGGGGCTATCAGGGGCTAACAAACTAGCTGCCATCCCATCCGCTCTGCTACTGATTAACCTGGGCCTCACAGGGTAGAGGGTCCCATTGCCTGAAGTTCAAATTCTGCATTCAAGAGCTGTTAGCCTCAGCTTGAAGGTGACCAAGCCTCAGGACGCAGCTACCACTGCTGAGGCCTGCCACACTCCCTGTGGGATCCTCTCCCTTTCTTCCCTCCCTCTAGCTAAGTTAGACATAAGTGTTAACTTTGAGCAAGAAACTCTGTAGCTGTAGCAGCCTGCAACAGACAAGGCACAAGGACTCCACCCCCATAGAGTTATTTGAAGGAGAATTTTTTTTTCGTTTTAAACATAAATAAATGCCTACAGCTATTTCAGGACTGTTATGTTCTACTTTGGTATACACAGATATTAAGGCTGCGAGTTAAAACTGTCGTTCCACAAATTGTTCCCTTTGGGACAGATAAATAGATCTTGTGCTTGTTACTAAGGATGCCGTGGTTTATTATATAGCCGAATGCAGCATACTGTTCTCTGGGTACTGTCAGAACACACTGCTTCCTGCATAGGAGGAGGAGACAAGGTCTCACTACACAACCCTGTGGCCCGGGGCCTGGAAGGCGAGGGTTCTCGTTAGCAGCTCACCCTCAACAGTGGGAGTCTTGTGATCTGTAAGCTGTGGTTAGAGTCAACAAGACACATTCGTAGTTGGTGCTTCTTTATCATCGCTATGGTGATTTTCTCCCTGCTTTTTTTTTTTTGTTCCCTGCATATCTAATATTATCTTTTTCCATTTATTCTAAAGAAATCTATAGAATGGGAAATTTGCTTGCATTTGGGGGTACACTTCGAAGAAGCTAGCCTGTCTCGGTAACAATCCTGACAACCATTGGAAAACAGGCCAAGCCGGGCGGTGGTGGCGCACGCCTTTAATCCCAGCACTTGGGAGGCAGAGGCAGGAGGATTTCTGAGTTCAAGGCCAGCCTGGTCTACAGAGTGAGTTCCAGGACAGCCAGGGCTACACAGAGAAACCCTGTCTCGAAAAAACCAAAAAAAAAAAAAAAAAGAAAACAGGCCAAACAAGACTCCAACATATTTATAGTTGAGAACCAGAGAACATTCTTGGGAAATAGGACATGAAGCTATTTATCCACCTGAAAATTTTTCGGTGGTAAATTTAGTGTTAACATTGTATGGGTGAGTATTTCAATCTTTTTAGAGCTGTGAAGTAAAGCACTCACAAAACCCAAGATAGGTGCTTCAAAAGTCATCACAAAAGGAAACACTCCCAAACCCATCACTCGATGCTAGAACACAGAAACGCCTCTCACGACTCTTCTCTTTCCCGAAGGGCATCATCCTGGGTTTCTCCTGAGTACCTCACAGGCATCTTCAGACACGGTGATTTTGTTTTGGCTTTTAAAAATGTTTTTTCACCGTTGGTATTATTTTATGTGTAGCCTCTTTTGTTCTGTATTACTCGGTGAAACTATGAGGTGCCTGGCTACTGTTGTCATTGATCATACTATTCCACCACATGACTGGATGACAGGTTACACATCTAACCTACCAAACCTCCCTAGGCCTTAGTTCTCGTGGATGGTGGGTCTTGAACATGCCTACTGAGTTTCTCTTAACTGTGTTCTGAAAGGTAAAAGGGCTGCACCACAAAGCGTGCATATTGTGAGCCTGTAGAACCCAAGGCAGTTGACACAATGCATGTGTTTCCCAGGTACCTATCAAAACTCTGGGTGCTTCCAAAGCCTTTTTCAAATTAGGTGGATGTAACAGTCTCTCCCTGTGAGAAATAACATTACGCACTTTTTCAAGTGCCCTGGTTTTTTTTATTTTTTTTTTAAAGTACCTTTAAAACTCAACAATGTTTAAAAAATACTGTTATTCTTTTCTACAGTCATTTTTGATTTTCTGTCTCCCCAGTCAAATCTCATCTCTAACCTTCCATTTGAAATAGCTTTTCTCCTGAGTAATACTTTCCACCATCTCTGATGAAAGTCTTCTGCTAATAGAATATTCCAGTTTTGCCTGTCTAAAAACATCTTTATCTTACCTTTTTACTGTGTGGGGGTCTATCTGTTAGGTACCAAAACCTTGATTGGCAGCTATTTTCTTTCAACACATTAAAGAAACTATTATTCTCCCACACACCTAAGAATTTTCAGGAAAGAAACGTGTGTCCCTCCAACCTGGCTGTTTTGTTTTCTTATATGTACGCTGCACAATGTACAGTGGACCATTCTCTGGGCATTGTCAGAATACATCGCTCCCTATGTAGAATAAGGACAAAGTCTCACTACATGGCCCTCCCAGCCACTGGGGCCTCAGAACTGAACCTGCATTTTTACCTTCAACCTTATTTTTCCTTCTTTTATCATTTTAAAACTGTCAAAATAAGGATTGCGTTTTACTTATCTTTCCTGCAGTTCACAGTACATCTTAAGTTTAGACATGAAGTTGATGCATCAATACCATAAAACCCTCAGACATCACCTGATCCATTTCAGGGTTAACCACCTGGGATTTCAACTGTATTTTAAAAATCTCACTGCTTCGTTGTGTCTCTTGACATCTGCATTTGCCATCCCGGGTTTTCCTTTACACATTTCCTTTTCTTTAGTCTTCACTGTATTGATTTTCTCTGTGTTTGTATCTAATCTACTTTTACACAACACCCCCTCAGCAAACTATTTACTATAGCGACTATAATTTGCAATTCCACAATTCTCATTTTGTTCTCCTTCATGCTTCACCTTGGCTTCAATTCTTGTCTTTTCTTAAAATAGTAAACTCCTTAATTTTAAAGTTAAAATCCATACTGCCAATCTCTGAAGCTCCTGATACATTTTAAAATTAATTTTACTTATTAATGTTTCTGTATATGGGTATTTTGCCTACAACATTTGTCTGTGTACCACAAGTGGGTGATACCTGCAGAGGTCAGAAGAGAGTAATGGTTCCCCTAAGCCTGGAGTTACAGACAATGGTGAGCTGTCACGTGGGTGCTGGGACTTGAACCCAGGTCCTCTGTAGAGCAGTCAGTGCTCTAACTGCTGAGCTCTCTCTAGCCCTATAACACTTTTTCTACTGTTGCTGTTTCCCTGGTTTTGCTGCCTTCTTTCCTTCTTATTTGATTTTGACTTTCTAACAGACATTGTCTTTTTTTCTTTTTTAAATAAAACCACTCACAGAAACAATCTGAGAATTAGGACGATAATATATTCTTTTAGAGGTGATTTCAACAAATTCCACTAAATGCCTGTGGGACTGGCACTCCACAATCACCTCGTTCTGCCTTCAGGGAATGAAAATAGAAACTGTGGCCCCATAAGCCTGTATACTCTAAATACTTTTATATTTTACCTCGCTCTTCTGGTTAGCTTCAGTAGAAAGTATAACCCAAGTTAGCTAGTCTTCCAGTACAAAGGTCTAACTCCTGGCTGTGCATTCCATTACTACAAGCTATTCTCTTATTCTCTCTCAAAGTCTTTCCATACATCATTTTTATGATTGGCCAGCCATCATAATTAAGTTTATCTAATAAGGCGCATTATTTGGAAATCTTAACAAGTTTTGACTATCTTGCATTTTCAAAAACATGTAGACTAAAATTGGGCTGGAGAGATGGCTTGGCCATTAAGAGCACTAGCTGCTCCTCCAGAGGACCCTCATGTTCAACTCCCAACAACCAACATTGCAACCCAACCACCGTCTGCAACTCCGGTCCTAGGAGATCTGAGCTCTCTGGCCTCTGTAGACACTGTAAGCATGAGATACACAGAGAGACACGCAAGCCAAACATTCATCCTCATAAAAATACAAATAGAGAAAAAAAAATATTTTTAAAAAAAGATTGACTAAGAAACCCTCAAAGGAGTCAGTTTTTAGTTTTAACACTTTTAACTCCATCTTGAAAACTTCATCCTACGATTATTTCATCAGTTACTTCTTGTTGTTCATATGAACAAACAGCCGCCAAGAAGCCGCTCTGGAGGAAGGGTTTGCTTTGGTCCAAAGGGGAAGGAGATGAGAGCATGAGGAGGCTAATCCTCAGAGTTGCAGGAAGGACTCGGATTACTGGCCCTCAGTTTGCTTTTTTATTCAGTGCATGATCCCAGCCCACAGCACAGGGTCATCCCTCCTCAGTTAAACCTTTTTGGAAACATCCTCGTAGACACACACCAGGTGTGTTTCCATGGTGATTCGAATTCCCACCAAACTGGTGATGGGACTACTGCCCCATCTACAATACTACAATAGTGAAGCTTCTTGTGTGCCTTATAAAACAAAAACTGGAGCAGAGAGTCAGTCCTGGAAGTTTAAGTAGAAGCATTGGCATTTTTATCTTAATATCACAAATGTACTGAATATTCTATATTTAAATTATTAGTTGAGGAAGCCCTCAATTAATAGCGACGTTTCTTTAGCGTTGTCTGTTTAGGACAGGATTAAAGACCTGTAGATTGTGACTAAACTGTGGGATGCTGGGCTGGGGAGATGGCTTGGTGGGTAAAACGGCTTGCTGTTCAAACATGAGGATCCGAGTTCGGATCCCAAAGGACTCACATAGAAACCTATTGTTGCTGCACAGTCCTGTAAAGCCCAGTTATAGGGGATGAGGAGATGTGTGTATGCGTGTTGGGGGCAGGGGGAATTCCAGGGATTACTAGCCAGACAGCCTCACTGAAAAATGGTAAGCTCCTGACTCAGTGGGAGACACTGAAGGGAATATGGTACTGGGTGATAGAGGATGACCTCAGATGTTCTCCAGTCTCTCGCAAGAATACATCACACGCATACGCACATGCACACACACACACACACACACACACACACACACACACACACACATACTCACACACATTATTAACTGTAGGAGGCTGATCAAGACAAAATATTCAATGATTTAATTGTTTTCTTTGCTACATAAGTAAATTAAGTTACAGAAAAGAAAAGAAAGGAAAGGAAAGGAAAAGAAAGGAAAGGAAAGGAAAGGAAAAGAAAAGAAAAGAAAAGAAAAGAACAAGGTTGTATGTATCCTCTTTTCATGCACTTTCCACAATCAGGGATTGTTTTCAAGGTTACTACAGCTTTCAACATTATACGCCCATTCTAAAAGGCCTTAACTGTCAGAGGCTGGTCCAGCCTCTAAAAAGCCTGGTTACCGTCACACAGTATTCTGCTCTAAAATCTACACTTTTAGAAACATCACAAAAGTTTCCTTCTTTTTACTCTAATTACAGAAGAGCCAGGGCATGCATTCTGATTTGTATACTTTTATATTTTTTGGTTGTGAGTGTAGCCTTTAATGGCTGAACCATCTCTCCAGCCCTGATCTGTGTACCTTTAAACAGATTTATGTTATTAGGAATAATACATTCTCTGTGAGAATAAAGCAAATGATGTTTCTCAAAGCACTGATTTGTGTACATCTTTACTTTACGAATGTATATTTTAATACATTTATCAAAATGAATACTACAGAGTCATAAGTGAGAAGAAATCACATTGAAATTCGTTAGAATGAAACTGTAGACTACCAAACAGAAAATACCGAGGAAGGACCACAATTTAACAAAACAATGACCAGTAGGATGTGGAGAGACTTCAACAGAAAACAGAAAAATGGAGACCAAAGGTCTGTGGAAAATGTCCTCAAAGTGTTGAAAGGAAAAAAGCCAACCCAGTGTTAAGAATGAGAGAAAAGTCTGTGTGAGAGAATGTCAAGACAGAGAGGGATTAGGGCCTGGACAACTGTGGCTTCTGAAGGGTACACTCAGAAGAGCTGGTCTCAGTGGCAATCAGGAAAGGGAGCAAGTATGCTTGCTTGTAAAATGAAGGCAAAAACAAACTGTGTGTGTGTGTGTGTGTGTTTATTATATAATATATTGGAGGTGGAGGTTCTTTCTGTTGGTTTGTTTTTTAAACAGTCTGTGAGGTAAGTAGGAGGCAACTCGAGCTACGCTCTATAATCTTTGCATCTCAAGAAAGGAATCCAGTACCAGGTTTTTTAAGACTCTAGTGTGCACAGTGCCAGTAAAGAATCGATGTATAATTTCTCTGTCACCTGCTGTGACAAGTCTCCCGATCTCAGTGACTTACCACTGCATTCTCATTCAGATCTAATGACTACTTGGCAAGAAGTTTTCTTCTGTTCAGAGACTGAAGAGTTGGGTTCTTACTCTTCTCGTGGGATGTAGGTAATCCTTAGCATCATCCCAAATCGTGAAATCCAGAGGCAGAGGGAGAATAATGCATGGGGCGAGTTTCAAGCACTCCCAAAGAACCTTGCCAGGAAATGGCGTACACCAGTCCAGATCACACCTCCTGCTGGGTCCCAGTCACGTGGGAATGCTCTAACAGTCTCGAGTCTCGCCCTCAGTGGATTGACGTGGAGAAGACTGATACAGTTAAGAAAGCAGTTAGACCCCTGGCAATGGGCTAAGAGATACCTTGGAGATAGAGGTGTTCTTATATCAGTCAAGGGCAGAGCAGATGGCAGGGTTGGTAGTCAAAGCTATCTTATGCCTAGGACTCATAAAATCTCATCAAATCAAATCCAGGCAGCACAGTGAGGGAGGAGGAAAACAGAGACCTGTGAACTGCCATGCTACCCACAGACGTGCCCTCCAGAGAATGGTACAGGAAGGCCACAGACACCTACTTGCCGCCATACCACACTGCACAGATAGATGATGTCACCCGGTGGCCCTCCAGCCACTTGGACAGCCTGCAGTGGGAGCCGCCACAGTGTGTGGGTATGTGGTGGACAGCTAGGAAAGAAAGCGAAGTGGGACAACTTGAGCATTATGAAGAGAGATGGGACTGGAGACTCAGGGTGGAGAGGAAGAGCCTGCTATGAGTGACCAGCCCTCCCACCTGGGCTGTGGTGAGGCCCCAGGCTGAACACCACTGAGGGCCATATCTGAGTCCACTGCTAAGCAGCAGCAAAGGTTGATGTCTGTGGCTCATGGGGGGTTAACATTAGAAGACATGGGGAGGTCCCTGGGGGGGGGGAGTCACCAGGGACCACGTGGATGTCCAGGGACTGTGCATAACCGGCTCCGTCCCTCACTAGATGAAGTGCTCTGGAGAGCTAGCCCCATCTCTCACAGGTGTCAGCACTGCTGATGGCAGCACTGGGTGGTCTAGCCGGGGCAGTGCTGGAGAGCTCGCCTGGTGGTTCGGGTAAGGGAGAGCCAGCCGGTGGGTTGACTAGCTCAACTACCACCCAGGCCCAGATCCAGGGCTCTGAATTGGTCCACCTCAAATCTCTATCACCCCCAAACACAGCTGGGATGCTTGAAAGGGCCAATGCTGCTGTCCCAAAGTTGCAGGATCTCCATGACAGAAGGCAAAAACAGGATAAGTGGGAGGAGGCTCAGTGAGGATCCAATATTGATGGTGTCACAGAAGCCAGACCAATGACTCACTGCAATGAACAATTTGCAAGTGAAGATGTGTGGACAGAGTATATACATTGTAGACACACGGACACACTATAGCTTCCCTGAGGCGATGTTCTCTATGCTTTTGTTGGTGGTGGTGGTGGTGGTGGGAGTGTGTGTGTGTTATTTGGGAGGGAAGGTTGCAAGGCTGAATGGCAGATATGAGGGGGTGGGGAGATGAGCAGGACTGGGGTGCATGATGTGGAAGTCACAAAGAATTAACAGAAAGTTAAAAAAAAATTCTTAAAATAAAACCAGCCATGGGGTAGGAAAGATGTTATATAAATAAGAAGAAAGAGGAATGACTAATCTCTTGTCAGAAATACTGAGAAAAAAAAATAAACCTGTCAAACAGAGATTCTATACCCAGATAAAATAGCTTTCCAAAACAAAGAGGAAGTAAAAACGACTGGCCCAGATGAAGAGGGTAGTTTGCAATACTTACAGAGTCACAGGGAATGCGCAAGGGAAAATTCAAAACCAGAGAGAACAGGTATGAGATGGAAGTCTCCACCTACCCGAAGGAGTCAAGAAAGTATAAAATAAAAGCACCTTAAAGTCACCCGAAGAGGAGGAGGAGGAGGAGGAGGAGAAAGAAGAGGAAGGGGAGGAGGAGGAGGAAGAGAGGGGGAGGAGGAGGGGCAGTAGGAGGAGGACGGTGAGGAGGAAGGGGAGGAGGGGGGAGATGAGGAGGAGAGGGAGGAAGAGGAGGAGGAGGAAGGGGAGGAGTAGGAGGATGGGGGAGAGGAGGAGGAGGGTGAGGAGGAAGGGGAGGAGGGGGGAGAGAAGGAGGAGAGGGAGGAAGAGGAGGAGGAGGAGGAGGAGGAAGGGGAGGAATAGGAGGATGGGGGAGAGGAGGAGGAGGGTGAGGAGGAAGGGGAGGAGGGGGGAGAGAAGGAGGAGAGGGAGGAAGAGGAGGAGGAGGAGGAGGAGGAAGGGGAGGAATAGGAGGATGGGGGAGAGGAGGAGGAGGGGGAGGAAGAGGAAGAGGGGAAGGGGAGGAGGAGGAGAAGGAGAAGGAACAGAAAAAGAAACACAGAATTAGGAACATCTACCAAAGCTTCTAAATGTCCCAGTAATTGAGAAAAATAAACCTGAATATAGACAGAGAGGAGAGGAGAGAAGAGAATAGTAGCAACATCGAGCCGAGGTATATCATCAGTGTGGTGGAGCCCGCCTTTAATCCCTCAGGAGGCAGACAGAGCCGTGAGTCTGAGGCCAGACTGGTTCCAGTCCAGCTAGAGCTACATCGTGAGATCCTGACTCCGTGAGGATGATGATGATGATGATGATGACGACGACGACGACGACGACGACGAAAATAATAATAGAGCAAGTGTAGACTAATCTGCCAGTTAAATGTCAGATTAAAATGTATTTTAAAAGCATGTCAACAAAATCAGCAATATCATAGTTGCAAGAAACGCAACTAAAACATAGACATGAATAAAAAAAAAACCCACCCCAGCATAGGAAAAACCTAATAAACTTCAACACTCATGTTATTATCATTTAGTTAGTAGATTTCACTCCCTTCGGAGGGAGGGAGGGAAGAGGGGAGGGAGGGAGGGAGAGAGAGAGAGAGAGAGAGAGAGAGAGCCCATCTGTGATTAGGTGATTAGGAATGTAATGGAAAACTACCATTCTGCTATGTATACACTAATTAAAATAGTTTTAGGAGGCTAGGTGTGGCAAGCATGTTCCTGTAATCCCAGTACTTAGGAGCATGAAGCAGGAGAATCTCTTATCTAGGCCAGCCTTGGCCATATGGTGAGTTCCACGTTAGCCTGAGCTACACAGAAAAACCAAAAACTTCAGCTTTCCATGTACATAGCAAATTTTAAATAAAAATATTGAACGAAGACATAAAGCCATTAGTAGTCAGCGGTTCTCAACCATGTTTGAGGGAAGATGTGAAACGCATCAATGTTTTCTCTCTTTACTTCTCCCTTTCTGATTTGTTTTTTGGAGACAAAGTTTCATACTGTAGCCCGGAATGGCAGGAACCCACTAGATTCTCCAGACTAGCCATGAACTTGCAGCAATCCTCCTGCCTCAGCCTTCTGAGTTCCAGGACTACAGGCTTGTGCCATATCTAACTTTAATCTCGCTTTCATGTAGATACTTTCTGAATGTTATATGTGGCGATCCACAAACCTCTCAATGGGTTTCCAAAAAATAGATAATATGTAGACCAAGTCCCTTAATCACAAAGCAATTTTAAAAAAATCAATAATACAAAAAGAAGTTTTAGGATCCCATATGTTGGGAAATTGTAAATCACTTCCAAACAATTCAGAAGTCAAAGTAAATGTTGGAAGGGAAGTGCACGCATCCATAGGAATGAGCCAGGCTCACTACAATGTGGATAAATTGGAAACATAACAATGGACTTTGTAAAAATAAGAACAGCTAGTGTGACTGTTTTCAAGCACTTTTCACACTTATACAATGGACTATAAACTTTTTATGAGACAAACAAATAATAAAAGCAAGCTGATAAAGAATGGGAGGAAGAGGACAATGAAATCACACATCAGTGATGATCTGAAATTGAACGGGGGCTTCCCTGTCTAAAAGCATGTTGTAGGCTTCAAATGCAACTTACACTATCGTTCATGGATCTTAAGTGTTACCAACATGGAACGCACCGTCTCTTCTGTGACCAGTTCAATGGCATACCTGTGCTCCTTTCCCAACTTTACCAGTAGTGCCGGAGACCAGGCAAAAGCCCTACCCTACCACTGGGCTTCCCTCCCAGCTCCCACTCTCTGTTTTAAACTTCTAATGCTAATGTTTTTTCCATTCTCTTCCTATTCGTAGACTGAGAAGATACAATAGATCTCAGAAGAGTCTAAGGATAGTTACATCACAATGCATAACAGTAGGAAAATTACAGTTATAAAGTAGTAACAAAACAATTTTAGGAGGGGGGGGATAGGGGGGAGGTCACCACAGCATGAGGAACTGTTCTAAGGGTCACAGCATCAGGAAGGTTGAGAACCCTAGCTCTAGAGCATAGTGGACCAGGACAGCTACGAAGTCCCTCTTTAGAACACTCGGTCCTTTCAAAGCGAAATCCCACCACTGAGAGAACAGCACAGCTGTCTTCAGTGTGGGCAAGAACCCGGCAGACAAACAAATGAAAACATCACACTTCCAAATGTAAAAGAAAATGGCGGACTCTAATGTAGCATCGTTGCCACTTCTGACGGCTGGCAACCTGAAACATCTTTCCCGTGGAAAGCTTTAAAACATGATTAACAATTTCTAAACAAACATTTTTGGAAAGCATTACGTTTCATAAAGAGTAATGGGGGTGGTCATGAAATTGGGAACTGACGTTCTTATAATATTTGGGTTTTTATTATATACCCTTCCCCTCCAATTGCTACAGTTGGCCTCGGTAATTAACAAATGCCAGGCCTAACTTCTTCTGAAGTGAATTTGTTGATGGAAAGGCCAGGAAACAGTTTATCTCCACTGGGAATATTTTGAAGAAGGGATTTAACGGGGGCTGAGGCCAAGGAGGACCTTTTTAAAAAAAAACAATATTTGTTAAACTACAAACACACACGCACACATGGGAGTTGTTTTACTTTCAACAAGTTCTGAAAGTAGGAACAAAACCAAGAGAGTTAAAAGAATAATTTAACACTGATGTTTTGGGAATGTTGAAAGAGACCAGGCATTCAAGACCTCATGTTGCTAAATTTGTTCATCTCAAACCTAAAAGGCATTTTCATGACAACGACGTTGCTGTTCCTCGGTGTTCTGCCTCCTCAGGCAGCTTATTTCCTGCTCAAAGTTATAATTTTGTATTCATAATACCATAATCATTTCCATGGCAACTTCCCGTGATGTCAGAGAGAAAACACCGCCGACTTCCCCCACAGCTCCCATCTCCCGGCTGAGCTACTATGTTGATTTTATTCCTTCCAAAGTACATCAGAGATTTACTGTCCCTAGTGCCGAGGACCAGGTCTGAAGCCCAGTGCTCTCTATGCATCTCTGCGGACAAGTAGGGAAAACCAAGTAGCCAGGATCCTGGTCAAAACTGCAAACGCCACTAATGGTCAAGATTAACGTGGGTTCGTAGCCAGGCTCCACTGACTGTGAGTTACATGGTAGCCACTGCTTTCCAGGTCTGGTTTGCCCATCTCAAAAATGAAAAGGTATCTCGTAAGGTCACTGGGAGAATTCAATGAGACGGTGGTGCACATCAGATGCACAGCCTGGCACAGGACCAATGTCAGCTCAAAGCAAACACAGCGAGGGTCCACCAGGACTTATCTCTGACCCCCAAACAAAGAGCTGGGGTGGATGGTGTCTTTGTCCTCGCTCTATAGAGACTGGGGTTGGGGGTGGGGGGCTACTTTGGGCAAAACAGGGTCCTTCCTGCTGCAGAGAGGACTAGCGTGCGTGTCTGGGCCCTAACAAGAACCATTTCTTTACCCGATGCGTCAGTTCAGCTCTCACTAACCTCAGCAGAGATCTGGTTTCTGGCACAGGATCAACCTCGATGCTTGCCCTCTCTATTTCTCTTGTGCCCACACACCCAGGCAAATAGAGTACACATTTAGCAGCCTTAAACAGTAGGTCTCTGTGTGGAGAAGAACTCAAGCTCAGACTGGGCAGTACTATTTCAGTCTCATCTGTAGCTCTTTCTAAAGAATAAATTAAAATGAATCAAAGTCTTCAGTTTCCAGCCTGTTTATAATTATTATTTGGGTTTAAAGCATAGTCACAATTGTCTGAGCCCCTGAAAGTACAATGGAAGTAAATATCTACCTTCAGAAACCAGAGTATCCGATAATTCCATGCCTGGATAACTGTCTGTTTCTACAAAAAACAACCACAATAATAATTTCGTCTACCAACAGCATGAAACACTTTACAGCAAAAGGAAAGCCTAGCCCTTTTGAATCGCTTAGCTGTGTTGCCTTCGGGAGATTTAAACTCTGCACCTGAGGTAAAGCTTGGTGAATTTCCTATTAGAGATGCTAATGGTGTCCTCAATAAAAGGAACCCGAAACGTGGACAGGTGTACACTTTCCGAGCAAAAAGACAACATAAATAAAAGGGAAATGAAACAGTCTATATTTAGATAGTATTGCACATTCTCTTGTACTCTTTAGGGAGATGGAAAGACTAAAAGATTGGCTGAATGAATGACTGGTCCCGCCCCCAACCCCACCCTCGGCCCTGGCCCCGCCCCCGCCCCGCCCCGCTTTGAAGCAGGATCTCAGAATCTGAGCTAACCTCAAACTCAAGTATATTCCTGCATTTCTGATCTCTTGCCTCCGTCTCTGGGATTACAGGTCTCTGTCACCATTTCCATGTATGTCACATATGGGAGAAAAGCGCTCTACCAAGGGAGCTACGGCCCCGGTCCTCCAGGTTTTCTTAGCTCTAATGAAGAGATTCACTCTCCAGTAGACTCTTCCCCTCTTCCCAGTGGTGGTAGAGTTCCGCGCCACTCTATGAAATCACGCACTAAGGGACACCCCACGGAAAACAGAATACAGCCTTGGTGCTCAAGAGGTAGGGTTTAGGATCTGGAGGCACCGACTGAGGCGCGTGACCTTGAGTGGTGGCCTTTTGCCAAGTAGGAATTGATATTTTCGAGCCCAGAGCTCTGCTGTGCAGAGTGGCCAGCATATTCCTGGCACACTGGAGGCATTCAGAAAATACCTCCCGGTCCCCTCGCTGTAACTTCCTTCACCCTGACAGGCTCTGAGGGAAAGAGAACTCGGAGGAGAAGTAAAACTTCACGGTGGATGATCAAATGAGACGAGAAAGCAAAACAAGGAAACCCCACATAGAGCATGATCTTCAGGAAAGAATTAGCTGCTCCAACGGTAACACTATATCCCCCCGAGGCTCCCCTCGTCCCCTTAGCACCGGCTCAAGGGTCTTAAGTACTGCAGGGTTCTTTTTTTTAATTACTATTTTGCTTAAATTTTGAGATGTACATCTTTCTTTTAGTCAAACTACATCAACAAAACTTCCAACATGGATTTCATTAAATCACATTTTCTGCCAAGGTTTTATCACCCCGCACCCCCCCCACACACACACACACAATCAAAACAGCATACTTTTATGGCCAAATAACACAATATCTCTTTCCTCCAACAACCCAGAGTAAGCTAAGATCCGAGTTTCATACTCTGCTAAGAGCAGAGAATGAAGAGCACTTAATTTTGACAATTAACACTAGATGCCTCCTCTATCACAGGGCTCGACTTCCTTTGACAGCTGGGGTAGGATTCATGCAAAGATGGGCTCACAACTTCTCCTGTCTCTCATTTAAACCATTTTCTTTAGTATTAAGAAGTTGACTGTCTGGCTGAAGAAAAAAAAAAAACTTTCCAAGGGAGTGAAGCGTCTCCCTCCAAGTCAATCATCTCCCTTTAGCGTCAATCAGAGAGCTACAGCAGGGGAGGAATCCTACACTACCTTGGGACATTACCAGCAATGGACTTACCTGATGTGACAGGGTAATGAGGGAGCCCCCGGGAAACTGCTTCATTAAATGCACTATTTACGTTCCTCTAAGTCCAGTGTTTTAAATTTTTGACATTTGTTTTGAAACTGGAGTCAGATCCAGTACACAGTATTCCTTTGGCAAGAGCAATAAAAAAGTTAGTGCCTGTAAGTCTAGCTTTCTTATGGCTGCTCTTTGTGTGTCAGGGTATCAGAGGTCCTATGAATCGGGTCAAAATTAACACCACATGTACATCTTCGGAGAAACAGAAATGGCTTGTGAGATTTCTATCAAGGAAACTCATTTAGAGTTTCGTAATCCCATTGATAAGACGGTAATCAGCCTGGGAAATGTTCCCAAGCCACTATCTCTCCTCTCCTAATAATTGAGTTAGGGAAAATAAGATCAAATCGCTGAGAAATGCAGGCGAATTTCCATGCATATCAAAGGAACGGCCCTACGGAGGGGAGCAGAGCCCCATTTTTCTTGGGTTATTCTTAAGACATCCCATTTCATCCAAGTGTTGACACTCACCTGTCCGGGAAAATCCGCCAGTGTATTTTCTCACTCAGGAGGTCTGGGGGGGCTGACGAGTTCATTAGACTAATTCATCCTGTCTTTCCCTTTCTCACAAGTTACCAACACACCACACCAGTGTGGAGTGAAAATGGGTTTAGATTCGAGGGAAGAAAAGCAATTCTAAAAAC
Source organism: Tokudaia tokunoshimensis (assembly GCA_036184795.1). Taxonomy (NCBI): domain Eukaryota; kingdom Metazoa; phylum Chordata; class Mammalia; order Rodentia; family Muridae; genus Tokudaia; species Tokudaia tokunoshimensis. Next base: position 10,329,736 of record BTHU01000019.1, read on the forward strand.
CATTTAAATAATTGCTTAACCTAGCCCAGCATGGTAACTCAACGCCTGTAATCCCAGTACTCCGGAGGCAGAAGCAGGAGGATTGCTGCAAGTTTGAGGCCTGGTCTATATAATGAGTTCCTGGCTACTTAGGGATATATAGTAAGTCCCTGTCTCAAAACCAACATCAATAAGGAATTTCTTAACCAGAACAGGCACACACAAAATACACACCCTGCCAAGAGAGAGGAGCTAACCCTTCTAAATGACACCTGACACTGTCTCGGCAGAACGCTCTCTGAAAACGAAGTTACAGCCCCTTAGGGACATTTATGGTTCAGCTATTCCAGTCCTTTTACAATTTGCTCATTCCTTCGCTGTCAACACTATTAAGAATAATATGTTCAGTTTTTGCTTTGCTTTGTTGGACAGACTGGCTGAACTCACAACCTTCCTGCTTCAGCTTCCTGGCCAGCTGAGATTACAAGGCATATGCCACCACACCCAACTCACATTTTATCATTTGGGGAAGGTGCCGTGTGTGCACGTGGAAGCCAGAGGTCGGTCTCAGGTACCGTGTCTCAGGGGACACCCATCTTGTTCTTTTGAGACTGAGTCTCTTCACTGGGACTTTAGGTTAGGTGGGATAGCCAGTGAACCTCAGGGATCTGTCTCCACCTCCCCAAGCACACACCACCACACACCACCACATGGAGTTGCTTACATGGATTCTGGGATCAAACAAGTCTTCACGCACACATGGCAAGTACTTTACCATCTCCCCAGCCCCAGTTAATATTTTTTGAACGGATGCCCAATGATAGACTGGGGAAGCCAGCAGGAGCTACAACATTTATGAAGCCATTTAAAGAAAAGCCTCCCAAGATTGACGAAAGTGTCCAGGAACTTGCTAAACAGTAGCCAGTTGAATATCAGCAAGCACTGAGGGGACATGGGGAGGGAGAGCAAGTACCAAGGGACCACCATGGGTGGGGGAATAGTATTAAAGAGATCTTCACTGCTATAAATGGCAGAACTTCCAAACACTGGGGAGTGGTCCATCTGTACGCCACACAGAAACTCCATCTAGGATGGGTTGGTAAAGTTCAATTTTCTTTATGCTTGTTGCATAGCTCAATGACCTGCCTCAGCCAGGGGTCTGCCGACAATACCCTCAACGTCATCTCCTTATAGCAAGGACATCCCCAGGCAAGCTGTGTACAGTGTTCACCGCAGACCTTGGATATGTCCAGTGGTCCAGGCCTTTCAGGATACATAGTAGAAGATACTCAAGCTACGAGAGGTCCAAATAATAGCACATTTCATATTGCTTTAACTTGCCAGTGGGGCAAAATGAATAGATCAGGACTCTAAGAAGAAATAGATCTGTTAACTCCTAGAAAGTATGCCCTCCATGAAAGCAAATTCCCCACATTTTTTCAAACAAGTCTCAACAATGCACTGAAAACATAGGATTAGACACCAGTCTCAGAATCAACAATGGCCTGGAGAGATCCCAGAAGCTTGCAACCCTGTCTGCAATATGCGGTCAGCTCCACAGTGGCCCTCTACATTCCTGAGTTCCAGGCCCTCCAGGCTTTGGGGGTTACTGGTTTTGCTGTAAAGATAAACCCAATGATAGACTATGATGGCCAAGTGGGTTACAGCAAGGGCTCTGTGGAAGGCACTAGCAATAGCGTCCTTTTTAAACTCCTAGTCTCTTAGGTCAGTAACAGCTAAGCCGCAGCAAAGGGGACTGAGTTGTTTGTACAGGTGCTACTTCCCAGAGACCCTAACAGAAGCAAGCCTCTCCCACAGAGCTGGCCTCAGATCAGAGGCTGGCTGAGACTGACACCACAGGGAGCATGGGTCCGGGTGGGAGGATCCTCGCCCAAAGATGGGCACAGGGCCTGGAGAAAGCAAATAAAACCCAGAGGCTTCCCTTGGAATCTGCCAGGCTTTCCTATCTGTAGCCAAGATGCTATGCAGGAAACAGGAAGAAACAGAAAAATTTTAAAAAAAAGAACAATTTAAAGAAGTGTAAAGAACCCAGAGCTACTTATTTAAGGCTTCAATTTTGGGTTTTTCTGTTTGTTTGTTTGTTTTTGTTTCCATTAAAAATAAACCACATTCCTTTGCTAACAACCTCCATCCCTTCCCCCCCCCCCCCATGACCCCAAATAACAGCAGTTTCAGTCCAGAGTTTAAATGACCTCTGGCCTTCCACCCACTTTATCTTCTACAGGAATTTCATTCATCCTTTTGTTACCCACTAAACCCCCATTGTGCGCAGGGTTTCCCTCTCACCGTCAGTTCTATGCTCTGAAAGAAACTCCACATCTGCAAAGGAAGCTCGTGTGTGTGTGTGTGTGTGTGTGTGTGTGTGTGTGTGTGTGTGTGTGTGTGTGTTGGGGGGTGGGGGGTTAAACTCAATACTATAATTATACTTTCTTGTAGATGAAGCACAACTGTTTCTTGAAAACACAGAGTTGGAGAGCGGTAGACCAAGTCCTTGTCTGAATAATTTAGTATGGAATTACCTTCATTCCTAATCATTAACAACACGGAACCTACAGGGCCAGAAAATTACAACCGGCCGCATTAATTATACTTATTCTGCCCTGGCACCCTAAGGCAAGAGATGGCACCAAACACGTCTAAAACCCCTTGGGATTCCTTAACCTGTTTCTCTCTTTCATTCGGGTCCAGCTCCTAGAAACCTACACACTAGTCAACGCAAGTCTTTTGTAATTTAAGGAGAGATGACCAGAACTCATTCATAACTAGGCAGAAGGCAGTGAGCATTGCTAAAAATTACCCACTTTCTTCTCTCTAGCTCTATCTTGTCTATCACCTGTCTATCATCTGCCTGCCTGCCTGTCTGTCTGTCTGTCTGTCTGTCTGTCTATCATCTATCATCTGTCTGTCTATCATCTATCTAGTCATCCATCCTTGTGTGTGCTTGTGTGTGGGGGGGGGCAAGCTTGGGTGACGTCCTTTAGGCATGCCCTCTACATTTTCCTTCCCCTCTCACTGGTTTTGGGGTTTACAGAATAAGCTAAGCTGACTGAAGAGGCCCAAGGACCTGCCTAGAAGATCTGCAAATGGTTCTTAAGACACCGCGTGGTAGAAAAACAAAACGGGAGCGGAAACTCAAGAGGAACAAAGGAGAGGTGAGAAAAACTCTAACAACGTGAGAAGGTAAGGACAGGGTGTGGTCTTTGTCTTAGTGGACACTGTATACTCTGAGACAAGGACTTTCATTCAGGATGCTTTTCCTCAGCAGGCTTCCTATTTCCTCTGAGGTCTTGTCAACAACCCCAGTCCTCTCCTGCACCCCTCACTCTGCAGCAGGGATAAACCAGCCTCATAACTGAACAGTTCCTTATCCACCCTCCTCACTGAATACAGCGCGTGAAGTGGGAATAGCCACGCTGTACTATAGCTTCCTTGTGGTGGAGTTCAGTCCATGGTAAGTCACCAAATACCAGATAAAATTATCAGCTCGGACCCTAGTTCCACTACAATGTGAAGATGTACATGGTCCCCTGCCTATAAAGGGAGACAGTGAGAACCCTGACAGTGCAGTATGCTGGAGCTAGAGCCACCTTGCACGGTGACGATGAACTATGTCCCTGCCCTCCGCTCTCTCCATCACGATGGGTGCCGGGCTGCCTTCCGCCCTCTGTCTCTGTATCTTCCCACCTTACTCTCCTCTTTCCCTCCAGCTCTCTTTTGTCCCTTTTATTTATTTTCATTTTCTTGCCACAAAGGAGCAAGCGAAACCCTACTTCCTGATTCACACACGGTGAGACAAACAGTTTATAGGATGGCTCTAGAATTTTTTTAACCCATGATTATGTCTAAAGTGCTGCAGACCTTGGAATAAATCCAGTTTTCCAAATGACAGTGAAACATCACAAAGACTATTATTTCGAAGAGAGTTGAAGTCTCCTTTAAAGCTAAAATAGAAAAAAAATCTGAAGTAGAACTATGTTGACTTCATATAAAGTATCTTCTTTTCAAAATAAAATACATAAGCTTCTACGACTGTTGGGCGTGTGATGTTTCAGGGTTGTCAAAAATTGTTTCCTTCAGACGAAATTACTTAAGCGGGGCGCGGTGAGCGTGATGGTTAGTTCATTGTCAGCCTATGAGAAGTGAGTCACTGGCTCCTGGGCATGCCCGTGACAGATCACCTTGGTTACATTAGTTGACAGGGACAGACCCATCTTAATGGAGGGAGGGACCATTCCATGGACAGGGTGGACCCTGCAAATGGAAGACGCCGGGTTGAGCTCACATCCATGGCTCCCTGCTTCCTAATTGTGAATACAAGGGAACCAGCCACTTCAAGTCCCTGCTACCTTGGCTTCCCCCTCACGATGGACAGAACCTTGAAATGTGGAGCCAAATAACTCTTTCTCCCTTAAGTGGTTTTTGTCGGACTGGTTTATCCCAGAACAAGAAAAGGAACAAAGGTAATGGTGTCCGCCAGCCTGCTCTAAACAAACTGATCCAAAAGGAACAATGGGAACAATGCAGATAAGAAAGGAAAAAACCAGACAAACCCAAACCAACCAATGAAACTGAAACAAACAAACCAACAAACCCAATAAAACAAAAACCCACTTAACATACTGTCCAGGTTAGTTTTATGTCAATGGTTCTGACACAGGCTAGAGTCATCTGAAAGGAGGGAGCCTCAATTGAGAAATGCCTCCATAAGATCTGTCTGTAAAGCCAGCCAGTGGTGGTACATGCCTTTATCCTAGCTCTCAGGAGGCAGAGGTGAGTTCTCTGTGAGTTCCAGGCCAGCCTGGTCTACAGAGCAAGTGTCAGGCCAACCACAGCTACACAGAGAAACCCTGTTTTGAAAAAGTAAAAACAAAAACAAACAAACAAACAAAAACCTTCTGGCTATAAGGCATTTTTAATGAGTGATGGATGGGGGAGGAACCAGCCCATTGTGAGCAGAGACATCCTTGAGCTGTTGGGCCTGGATTCTATGAAAATGCAGGCTAAGCAAGGAAGCAGGCAGCACCCCTCCAAGGCCTCTGCATCAGCTCTTGCCTCCATGTTCCTGCCCTACTTGAGACTGGGTCCGTACTCTGTGTGTTGGTAAACAGTGAGGTAGAAGCAGAAACCAAATAAACCCTTTCCTTCCAAGTTGGTCATGGTGCTTCACCACAGTAAAAGTAACCCTAACAATGAACACATGTCCTTGAACCTAAAACCCCATGAAAGTCTCTACTGTCATAGGACTCGGTTTTTCAATCTATTCTCCAAAGGAACTAAACCAAACAGCGCCCGTCTGTCTTCTCTAAGGAGAGTTTGAATGAAGGGCTGTCACGTCAGCACTTGTCTGAGAATCAGAGAAACTCATTCAACTCAAGTGAAGATCTGTGTTCTTGAGATGCTTTAGTAATTAAAGGTCAAGATAAAAAAAAAATCATGCATGTACTCATGTGGTCTCTAAGTATTCTGAAATTCTATTTCAACTTAAACCAGCGAAATTTGCCAGAGGCCAACCAAACTGGCATAGAATCTTGGTGGTCTCATCCAAAGCCACCTCGATAGATACTATTCTTGATTCTATTTCACAGAGGGGCCTTTGCAGTGTGATTTTACTACATGGTTTATGTCTTACTAGCCAGAATATAAGAAAGGTTGGAAATTGACCTTCATTTTTAACACTATAAGATAGTAAAATTAATACCATTTAGGACTTTGTTCGGTAGTCTCCTTGTGGTCCTCAATAAAAGAAACTAGTTTAGAATTTAAAATCTGCTTGATACTTCAACTGATGATGGTTAGCCTTGACATAGAAAGGCAGGGCAGGGCTAGCACCAGACCAGGCCTGGAGCAAATGCAAGAGGAGGAAGAACATGCTGGCCTTGGAAGGAAACAGGAGTCCAGAGAATTGGTCCAACCAGACTGTCGCTGCGCATGTGGTGCACTCTCATGATTCCCTCCAGCACTCAAGAGGTAGAGGCAGGAGGATCAGACAGTTTTCAAGGCCACCATAGATTGAGGGAAAAAGGAAGAAAAACATGGAAGGAAAAGGAGAGGTGTGGAGAGGCCTGGTTTTATTTTATATTCTGTCCTGTTTTCTCATTCCCACGTGTTGAGAACATGCCACTCATTCTGGGTCTGGCTTGTTTATTACAGCATCCTTGAGTTCCATCCGCCTCTTGCTTATGACTAGATAGCAGGTCCAGCATTTCCCACGAGGCTCCTCCCATGATTAAGTCGTTTCCAGCGCTTTGACACTCTTTCCAAAAGGCAAGCTAACATTTCCCCCGTGTCACTGAAATCAAAACACTCCAAAATGGAATTCTTCCTTGCAATGTGCCACGACCCAATCCCGAGGAACACATCCAGTCTTTTCAAATGTGTCAACTTGCCAGGTGGCAACTTCACTCTTGGGTTGACACGCAAACTTGGTTCCTCGGACCCCGGCCCAGTCTGCCCCTGGTTAAAGAAAACATCAGGCAAGGGTAGGTTAGGAGGAAATGGAGTGGGAAGCAGGCAGTGTCTGTCACCAGGTCTGAGGAACACGTAATAAGGGCAAGGAAAGCTGACAACACTGAGGAAGGTCAATAGCAAAAGACCTAAGACACTGGCCTGGAATTCGAGGGCAACTAAACAGGAGAATAATGGGGCCACAAAACTCAGGTGTGAAGGGTGGGAGAGAGGTTTCAGATGGGGCTCCGGACAGCATCGGGGACTGACTAGGACGGGAATATGAAGTTCAGAAAGATGCATGGCCCAGTGCAGAGGCTCATGCCTTTAATCCCAGCACTCTGGGATCCCTGTGAGTTTGGGGTTAGTTTGGTCTACATAGGGAGTTCTAGGCTAGCCAGAGTTATATGGTGAGACCCCGTCTCAAAAGAAAAAGAAAAGGAAGGAGTAAATTTTTTTTTTGAAAGAGGGGAAATGTGTTTTCTAGTGTTACTGATCAGAGTCACTGGATCTTCTCAAAATGAAGTTCCATGGCCTTAGAAATGCTTGCGTGGTATTAAGAATGAGCTCTACAGCCAAGAGGCGGTAGTGAACGCCTTCAATCCCAGAACTTGGGAGGCAGAAGCAAGTGGATCTCTGTGAGACTGAGGTCAGACCAGTATAGAGAGCAAGTGCCAGGACAGTCAGAGTTACACACACACACACACACACACACACACACACACACACACAGAGAGAGAGAGAGAGAGAGAGAGAGAGAGAGAGAGAGAGACAGAGACAGAGACAGAGACAGAGACAGAAAGAGTCTATTTACATATACACATATATGTATGTCTAGCTCCCCTCAGAGAGAAACAAAATGCACATCCTGCCATACACCTACTTTTCCCTTTTCCCTGGAGAGAGAGAAACAGGTGATTGGACCATCCACTCTCGCCACCCCAGCAAACTCTGCAGGTACCAAGGGAAGCGGCACTTCCCACAATCCCAGTCAGCATTAGCTACTGAGAAGAGACAGCTAGCAGTACTCGCTAGCCCAGTTTGGCTCATGAAGAACCATCTCTGCAAACAGAGAGACATGACAGGGGTTTACGGCTGTTTACACTGTGGTTAAAACACTGAGCTGCATCTGTACGCAAAGGACGTGGTGTTGGCTTTGATAAATGCAGAAATTAGTGAATTAACGTAAGAAGCACTGAGAGCAAAACCTGTTAAGTAAACAGAATCGAGCTTCCCTTTAGGAGATCAGACCTTAACTATCCTTCCAAGGGGGAATGCAGCATTGAGAAGTCACACTTTAGATAGACCCAACCTTCTAAGGTGGAGGTTCTCAACCTTCCTAATGCTGCGACCCTTGAATACATACAGTTCTTCATGTCGTGGTGACCGCCAATCGTAAATTGTCATTGTTAATTCATAACGGTAATTTTGCTGGTTATGAATCGCAATGTAAATATCTGATAAGCAGGATATCTGACATGTGACCCTTATGAAAAGTTCATTCCATCCCTAAAGGGGTCACGAGCCACAGGTTGAGAACCACTCCTCTAACACAGACCCGAGAGACAAAACGTGGCCCCTCCAATCTAGTTACCTCCACGTCATTCCAAGAAGCCTCCACGTGGCAACTCCTTATTAGTCCCTCCCATGCCGACAGAATCCGCAGCAAGCTTAGTTGTGTCATTTCTCCATCAGTAAAAATTAGAAGGAGTCGCCGATAGATGTGAGGACAAGAGGAGAAGAGGAGAAAAGTGACCATCTGACCTCAGAAAAGGTCAGAGAAGGAAACAGACCCTGGGCCTGCCCACCTGGAACACTGCAGTGCTGAACTTACAACTTGTCAGGAGAGGGTTGGCTCAGGCCACCTTAGCCGTCTCCGTTCAATTGACGGAGAAAATAACAGATATGTTAGGAAAACATTCAACAAAAACCACTAAAAGTTTTAAATGGTTCTGGTATTTGACATAGTAAATAGACTCAAGCTACACACACACACACACACACACACACACACACACCGGTTAGGTATTGCCTAACCAATGTCAAATAAAGGAACCATTAATTAATTTTTTAAGTTTTGCCTGCAAAAAAAAAAAAAAAAACCAAACCTATTTCCAAAGACCAAAAGCTATCTGCTAAGAAACCTCATATCCTTCCTCTGAAATCTCTAACCAAATATTTGAGGGATAGCGCAGAAGGGGTAGCTTGTATTTGTTCTTCTTTTTCTAGTGTTTTCCATTCCCTTCAAGCCTGTTTGTAGGCCAAGGGCCAGTAGACAGCTGCTCTCGTTACTCAAAGAACTCAGACTCTCAAGAACTGTGTGTCCGTGGTTCCTGCTGTGGAAGCTAGGGCTTTTGGTTCAGAAGCAGAGGGTGGGGGTGGGGGGGGTTGGGAGGGTAGGACACGTCTCCTCATTTGTGCCCCTCTCTCCTTGGACCATCTTCAGAACCAAACATTTACTCGTCATTCTGAATAAAATCACCGTTTTCACGCGAATGTCACTCTCTCTACACCCAGGTTCTCAATTTGTCTGCCCTGACTTGAATGACACTTAGAGCAGTACTGATTAACAACCATATTCGAGGCAATTCATTCAACGTCACACGTGGTCATCTCGATCAGGGGAAAGACAGAAGGGCTGGGGGAAGAGAAGAGGGAAAAAGGAACATTGTGTTCCGTGCCTCAATGACATTACTTCAGTCAAAGTGAATCCCCTGTCTCCGGCGAGCCTTTTCTCACATCTGTAAGTGAGAAAAAAAAAAAAAGAAGAAGCATCGAACGCAGAAAATAGTTTTGTTATCTGCTGCAAGTGAATTTGACTATTATAGGAACAAAACTGAAATTGATTTTTTTTTCCTTCTTTACTACGAACTTCATGTAGCTGGAAGAAAAATGTCAAGTTGCCCATAGCTGGCTGACTCTTCTTTATGAACGCTGATGAAGTATAAATTTCGTTTTAAATACATGTCATTTCACACGTCCTATGATTAAATATTTACATTAGCTTTCCTCAGTCAAAAGTGAATGAACCAAATGAACTTCCCTTGATCCTTTCTCCACAGAATAAAATTTCATTTCTCTAGTATTTCTGGATCTCATGTTTTGGCAAGAGTGGAGAACAAGGCAGGTACTAAAAGTGGGAAGACGGGCTTTGCTCCAAGAGAGCAGTTACTGCCTGCTGTGTGGACACTAGAGAAATTTTCAGTACTAGACGTCTCCCAGCAGGCTGGGTACCTGGGCCCTGGGGTCAATCAGACAGGCAATTACTCCCTCAGAATCTCCCATATTGGCATGTAAAGTGCACAGGAATTTGAAACTAGGTGAAATTGCATTTAGAATCTTCAAGAACAGAAGTTATGGGCTGGGGAGATGCCTCGGTCAGTGTAAGCATAAAGGCTTGAGTGTGAACTTCAGAAACTCTATTTCACAGGGCCAGGCGTGTGCTTGGAATCCCAGCATCCAGGAAATAGAGATAACAGATCCCTGGGCTCAAGGCCAGCCTGCCTAGCTTCAAGCAAAACTGAGATACCCTGTCTCTGAAAACAAGGTAGAGGGCTGAACGAGAGAGCCAAGGCGCTCTCCCCCCCCCTCTCTCTGTCTCTCTCTGTCTCTGTCTCTCTCTCTCTGTCTCTCTCTCTCTGTCTCTGTCTCTGTCTCTCTGTCTCTCTCTCTCTCTCTGTCTCTCTCTCACACACACACACACACACACACACGCACACACGCACACACGCACACACACGCACACATGCATGGACAGACTCCGAAACACACATGCATGCGCTCCCAAGCGCACGCATGCACCCTTACACAAAAAAGCACAAAGTCTTTGAAAAGGTCTTGATTGTCGTTCAGATTAATGAGACTGGAGGTCAGGCATAGGTTAAATTAGCCTTAAAGGCAAGGTCGGCAGAAAACCAGTTCCGGTTCGGTTTAAGTGTTCCGTCTCTGAACACGCCGTGTTGAAGGCAGTTGAAACACAACTTTAATGGGAAAATGTCTGAAGCAGTTAATCAGAAGCGAGGGTGCATCGTTGCGCTGCATTGGGGCCGAGGCAGCATTCCACACTCTCCAGCCCTCAGGGGAAATCCTCACAGAACTGAAGAGGGGCCTCTAGCGTGAAACCAGGGGCCAGGCAGCCATGATTTTATTCTTTTTGTCATTTTCCTTTCAAGTGGAAGATTCCTAACACTCTTGGCCTCTGACAACGGTTACAAACAGAACTCGGGAAAACCATTTGAACATACCAAACAACACATCTTTCCAACCAAACTGTGATAGACAATCACCCGGCTGACTCCTCGCCCTGCGACATGGATTTGGAAAGCCTTAGGACCTAACTTCCACAAAAATAAAAGCTTGACAGGGTCCTACTCGCTGGGTTTAATCCTCAAAGAAAAACAACTTGTAATTTAACATACAGCATAATCGGCCACGCTACAACGGTTTTGAGACAAATTAGAAAACATTCACCCTGATAAAGAAGATCCAGTCAAATGTTTGCTTTCTGCTAGAACATCTTCTACGACAGACAGCATTTCCCTGTAGCACACAGGCACCACGCTCCTTGTGGCCTATGTTATAATCTACAATTAAAAGGAACAACTTTTACTCTGTGATACGAGAATGTAGCCGTCCAGTCCAAAATGACATAAAACTTCATCTTTTAGCCCCACCCCCCCAAAATTGGCCAAGAATCTTAAGGTTCATTCTTCATGAAGTACTGAATCCTACCATTCTAAAAGCCTTTTATTCGAGAGACCCAAAGTCATTACATGGTGCACATAATGAACTGCTAAGCTAAACTATAACCTGCCTGCATAAGGGACTAACAGACAGTACTCATTTTTTTTTAAGATTTATTTATTTTATGTATGCGAGTACAGTGTTGCTCTCTTCAGACACACCAGAAGAGGGCATCGGATCCCATTACAGATGGTTGTGAGCCACCATGTGGTTGCTGGGAATTGAACTCAGGACCTCTGTTAGAGCAGTCAGTGCTCTTACCCACTAAGCCATCTCTCCAGCCCCCAGACGGTATTCATAACCCACCATAAAACACTCCCTCCAGAGTGTGCCTTCTCCCCTGAGCCATCAGAGACAATAACAAAAAAAAAACAAAAAAAAAAAGCCCACAATAGTCTTCTTTTCCATTGAAACCTTATCAGGCACAGTTATTTGCTACGTGATAACAATATATATTTAACTCATTTGTCTGGTTATGTTACAGTTGACCTGGTGCCAACCCCAAGTCAAAGCACGCTGTAATAGAACACCGGTGATGTGTAAGTTGTTATATTCTGAAATGATAAATCAACAGGTGTTCTGTATGTTTTGACAACTCCCTAACAGAAACTTAAGATAACTGAATTTCCCTCAAAAACAGTACTGGTAGGTAAATACCATAAAATAATAACATAAGTCTGCGTTGATACAATCAGACCGGTAACCTGAGGGCAAATTTCAGCCGGTTCCCCATTTTCCCTGTTAATCTTTCACGTTCTAAAACTCGCTTCATAGTTAAAAGTGAGAAGAAGTCAGCATCAATAGCTCCCGACTCTGTGACACTTTAACTTTCCCGGAACATGTTTAATTCTTTCCTGCTCTGAGCCACAGGTCTAATACAAGTGAGTTCAACTGAGAACATGGTCCGAAAATAGAGAATTTTCAACTGTCTGGCTAGGGAGCTGGTAAATGCTAGCACGGACACCTCCCTGTCCTCATGCGAATCTGCGGGAGGTGTGCTGTGGCAGTCCATATGGCTTTCCCAAGGCAAGAGCCTCGAAGAACTCAAATACCCACCATTTTACCTCCAACTTCTCAAGTGGATCACCCCCCTAACAGATAGATGCCCTTTAAGGCAGTGCCCCTGGGTGTCCTGGCATAAATCCTTATGGGGAGGACTTCTTCAAGGAGACCCATTTGACTGACAGGGGACGAAAGGCCACCGTGTGCCTTGTGCCAGTCTCACGTCACAGAACTACCAGCGTCTGTCTCACAGACACTGAGCACAACACCAGCTCTGAGAGGACAGAAACCCAAGCAGGGAGCCTCGTTTCCTAATGGAGGGGTGAAGAGGTGTGGAGAACGTTCCAGTAAGTTCTGAGGAACTGACAAGATGGGAGAAAGCAGCCTGGAGACATTACAGCTTGAAAGGCAGTAGGAGAATGGACGGGGCTTGAAGAAGGACTAGAGAGCCGTGATAAAGCCACCAGGGAACATGGCAGGAAGAGGGCACGGCACGCCGCCACCCTCTCAGGGCACAGACACCCTCTGGTGTTGTAGATTCTAGGGACACGCTGGGAAGAGCTCTCACGGAACACTCCTCCCGGCAGCAGAGAAAAAAAGCAGGCCATCATACGGATACAGAAGTTAACATCAGGTGAAGACAAGCCAAAGGAAACAGCAGAGGGACCCAGGGAGTGGAGAGAGAATTCTCTAAAAGTGATCGTGGGGAAACGGCGAGAGAGCGAAGATTTCAGTCAAAGAGGGGGAAAGAAGCAAAAGAAAGAGAGAGAAGAGAGAAGAGGCGAAGGTCCCAGGGCAGAACAGCTTGCTCAGCTGTAAGAACAACCACAAGGCCAATGTAGCAGAAGGGAATTGCTCCACTAGCACGTGGTGAATGATAATGATGGTCCTTGCTAGGTATCCCAAGCTGCCCTCAAATGCAGGATCCTCCAGACCTCCCAAGTGAAGAACTACATGTGTCCACCTCTATTCCCAACCCAGTGATGTACCTGGTTCCCATTTAGCATCAACATCCAATAATATCAACTTTACAACAAAGTAACCATCGCTAATTTCCAAAACGTCCCTTCTCGATGTCAGGAAACAAGGAATGTCCTCACGGAGAAATGTCCTCTATGGATTGCCGGACATAATTGTTAAGAGATTTGTTCTGGGGGGATCAGAGGGAAGCCACGAGGGAGCTGTCAACAGAGAAGATGGTATATATTCTATGTCTGTAGAACTCTGATTCAAGTTTTATCCTTAAGGCTGCATCTAGCTGGCACAGGGTGACATGCTGTAAGCGCGGCTATTCTGAAGACTGAGGGAGAGGACTGCAATTTTATAGTCACCCTAGGCAATTTAGTAAGACCCCATTAAGGAAGAAGAGGTAGGGAGGAGGAGAAAGAGAAGGTAGAAGGACATGGGAAGAGGAGGGGAAAGGGAAGGAGAGGGGGAAAGGAAGTACTATGTGGAAAGGTATTAGCAGACTAGCTGGACAAAGGGCTGCTACAGGAAACCGTTATAGCTTGCAGTGATGTGCCGAGAGTGGAGGTGCTAAACAGAGAGCCAGGAGATCTTTGAAGAAAGGGCCATTGGGAGGTTTTTTTTTCTTTTTTCTTTTTTTTCCCAATGTGACTTCACTGGTTGGAGTAGAGTTTTGAAAATCAAAGATGAGACAGAAATGGAAAATTGTAACCAGATTTCTAAGGCCCCAGAGACCCGGTCCACAGGTTATGAGTCTCACGCTACAGAGAACAGGGTGCCAGGGAAGGGCTTTATACTTTATGCAGAGTGACAACAAAGCCCAGAAAGGGAGTGGAGGGAGAGAAACTGGCTCAAAGATGAGACTCGTCGCCACATCCCCATGGGTAAAGAGAGCAAGACTCTGCAATGATTACTTCAAAAGGCATCTCAAAAACAAAGGCACTGCCTGGGAGTGGTGGCACGCGCCTTTGATGCCAGCACTCAAGAGGCAGAGACAGAATCTGTGAGTTCGAGGCCAGCCTACTCTACAGAGTGGGGGGGGGGGGGGGGGGCGGCGGCGGCGGCCGGAGCTACACCAAAGACAAAAGGGATGCTAATGGCTAATGACTGGTTGACCCTGAGTCTCTGTGCTGAGTGACAGAGGGAGGATAGGACCAGAAGCAAAAGTAGACAGCACAGGAAGGGAGAGGATTTGAGAACAAAGGCGGCCTGACCAACTTCACACAGGTTGCGGGTAAGGGCTGGCTGAATGGCATCAGAGATGAAGCTGTAGGTCATGCTGGACTGCAGAGGCGTGCCTGCAAGGCACTGGCCAGGCGGTAGCCACGAAAGTCATGAGATTAGAATAGGACATCGACAGAAAGGAGGCCGAAGAGGGAAAGGCCTTTGGATAAAAGACCGGGACAGGAGAAAGGGACCCTGTGGTTTCAAGAACAGCACTGAGCACAGAGAGTCAAGTGCACAGGCATAAGGGAAGGTACAGGCTGAGAGGAAGGGATGGGTCTCATTACTAAGAGCAGTCTGGCAACTGGCATTCCCTTCTCGAGACAGAAGGTAGACTGCAAAGTGTTCCGGAAGTGAGTCAGGGGGAAGACCCGCAGATGAGGCACAGGTTTGCCGGGGCTTGCTTCTCTAAGGGACGAAGGGAGAGGTGTGCAGCTAGACGGGGCAGCATAGCTGAGGGAGGGCTGGGTCTGTTTCTAAGAATGAGAGATAATTACTAATTAGAGATGCATGGAGAGAAGACTCCACAGCACAGAGAGGGAGGGAAATTTCAGGATGACACAGGCTACCAAGGGATGAGGAAAGCCAAGAGAAAAGCAGAGAGACTTCCAAGAGAAGAGATCTTCATCCTCCGGTAGACAAGCAAGACAGAGAGAGACCCAGGCCCCTCGGTAGCACCATGCTCGAAGCGTTCTCTGAAAGAAGCAGGGGCTGAGAAACAAAGCTATATACATAGTAGCAGGCTCTCGAAGTCACTTTTAGAAGACACAATATTCTGACTGACGCCATCCTTCCAGGGAGTGTCGTGACACGAAAACAAGCAACAGTTGACTCAGAGATGGTCTCCTTTGTTTTGAATGAAGGAGGTGGGTGAATGAACAACTTTGGTACATGAATGAAGAACCTTCCAGACAACACAAATCCTACCTTACATAAAAGACGATATTTTGCTTCTGAAATTAAGTTCAACTCCCACGGGCGTTGTCCTTTGTCATCGCTTAGACGTTTACAGTTCAGTTTAAACTTTGTAAAACAAAAGGATTCTGCTCTTCGGGGTAACCACCTACTTACCAACTATGTTTCCTGAACACCATAGCGAAGTCATCTCACAGCAGTGAAAAACAAAATATGTAAACTGCAATACATCTGACGTAACTTGACTTTTTTTTTCTTTAAAAGGAGAGACTAAAACGCACCAACTTGGTAATGAATGAGATAATCATAACCCAGGCTAGCCTCATTTATCCACTTCCTATCCGCCAAGAGGGAGCCACGCCAAGAAAGCAGGGGCAGCATTAAACATGATCAGGTCGGCAGCTTTTTAAGGGATTCGCCACAAGGATCTATCCGTTTTATAAGTGCCCACAATAGATAATGAAAGCCTGTCTTTACAAAACTACTTAATACAGTATGCCAAACTTGCAGACGCAGTTATTAGGCTTGCAAACATGTTGAGGTGATGAACTTAATAAGCTAAACTAGCATTGGGCACTCCCCCGAAGTCTAAATCTACATTGTACCACTTCAGTTTCTCTAAATGCTCTTAAAACCACATTTCAGAGCGGGGGGCGGGGGGGGGAATAATCACAGTTCAATTAACATTGGTGTGGTGGCACACATCTGCAATACCAGCCCTCAGGTGCATAAAGCAGGAGGATTGAGGGTTTGAGGCTAGCCTTGGCTATGTAACAAGTTCAAGGCTAGTCTTATCATATAAGACAGTAACGTGTGTGTGTGTGTGTGTGTGTGTGTGTGTATGTTATATATTTAAATAATATGCATTATTTCTAAGTAGAGAATGGTAGCCAGGGAGTGAGATAATGGTTCTAGGGCCTAGCACTTGTCTAGTATAGGAAAGACTGTGGGTTGAATGCCTACCACTGCAGAAGAACAAGAAAGCGAAAACAAAAACAGACAAGGTGGGAAATAATACAAAATGATTAAAGTGTACCATCAGTCAATAACCTCTTTCCAGAAACCTCGACTTCCAG
Source organism: Tokudaia tokunoshimensis (assembly GCA_036184795.1). Classification (NCBI taxonomy): domain Eukaryota; kingdom Metazoa; phylum Chordata; class Mammalia; order Rodentia; family Muridae; genus Tokudaia; species Tokudaia tokunoshimensis. The sequence goes on from BTHU01000019.1 coordinate 10,346,106, forward strand.
GTACTAAAAACCATTGAAATGACAAATGAAAAACAAAAGACTGTTCCGCATTTCACACTGAGAAATGTTCCTCCTGAACAAACTGTATCTGTCATCAGATATTTCTTCTTCCCCTGATAGGTATATGGAAAAATGATTCATGGAGACCATCCATAGTCTACAAAAAATAGGTGGTGGGGGTTTCCCAAGAGGTGTCAGGTGTTGAGCAGAATTTATGCCTGAAACTTGTAAAGGAGTCACAGCAACACGGTCCTTTTAAAATCTGAATAAGCATGTTATAGCCTAAAACAACATTTGGCCAGGGTGGCTGGGATCCCTGGGTGTTCTGTAACATCCATGCATTATTTATTTTACTACACAGCCACAGAGGGCTGAGATCACTGTGTGTGTGCCTGGTTCCACCCGTGGGCTGGAAACAGCTTTGCCAGCAGAGTCTAAATACCTCCAACGACAGCATGCCCAAACAGGCAGACCTAATTCTTCTCATAGGACTGCCCAAGGCGAGGGAAGGCCACAGGGGCATTGGAGAGAAGGGAACCACATCACATCGTCCTGGGATGTGAGAGCAGAATGCATTGCGTTCCCAAAAGCTTCAACTCGAGAAAGTTAAAAGAGCCGTCCGTAATGGTGAGGGTGAATTTAAAAACCCGCCCGATCATGGAGCCTGCATTCCAAAAGCCGGATCCAAATTTAATTAAGGATTTCATCTCCTATGAAAGTTATATAACAGGGGCCGATGAGGTGGCTGGCTCAGCAGGTAAAGGCACTTGCTGCCAAACGTAAGGACCTGAGTTCCCGCGTGGTCAGAGAGAAATGACTCTGGCAGCTGATCTCTGTCCTGCACATCTGTACCACGGTGCATGCACGCACGCACACACACACACACACGCATGCATATATGCACACATGCATGCATGAACACGTGCACGCACATACACACACACACACACGCATGCATATATGCACACACGCATGCATGAACACGTGCACGCACACACACACACACGCATGTATGCACACACGCATGCATGAACACATGCACGTACACATACGCACATGCATGCACACAGACAAATAATAAGTAAATATAAGTCTTTTTAAAGCTATAGCACGTTCTCCAGCTACTTTGTTCCTTCACTACTTTCTTCACTAGTCTACATTTGAAGGTGTAAATTAGGTCACCGTTGAGTGTATAGTCTGGATGGCTATCTTCTGGAAGGGTTGAAAATCTGCGTTCCGCTAAAGATGTGCGCTCTGGGTTCCATCTCCAACCCTGGAGCAGGGGGAATAAGCTGCACTGAGAAAATACCGGTTTAAAGAGAGATTGTCTTCAAACGTCGACAGTCACACGCACAGCTGTCAAGTGTGCACGCACACTCATTTCCTATGACAGCTACAACAAACTTCATGTCTTCGCACAGCGTAAGTTTATTAGCTCAGAGTTTTAGAGGTCAAATTTCTGAAACGAGCCCTTCTGAACTATAATCAAGACGCAGGCAGAGCTGCGTTCCTTTCTGGAAGCTCTAGGGGAGAATGAATCTTCTCACCTCTTCCAGCTTCGAGACGCTGGGAGGCTCGGCTTGTGGTCGCTTCCTCTATCTTCCACCGCGGGCTCACCATGCACCACCACCATAACCTTGTCCTCTGCCTGCTTCCACTTAGAAACACCCACAGTCTGCCAATAAGCACCCTTAATTCACTTTACCAAACCATACCTTACCAGACCACACACCACCACACCATACTACACCATATCACATCACATCATACATCACACCACACTATATACCACACCACATCACACCACACCATACCATATCATACCATACCATACTACACCATATCACACCACACCATACCTCACACCACACTATATACCACACCACATCACACCACACCATACCACATCACACCATACCACACATATCACACTACATCACACCATACCATACCACACCACACCACACACCATACTATACCATAGCACACCATACCATACAATACCATATACCCAGCCACACATTGACAGAGTTCTTCATGCTCATACACAAGTTACTTAGACTTTCCTGTCTAGACTAATTCTGATGACAACTTCCATAGATGTCTTTGGCTTTGCAGTGGTTTTTTGTTGTTTGTTGTTTGGTTGGTTGGTTATTTTTTTTTTTAATGCATCCTTTAAAAAAAATCTAGAGATTCCCAAGGGTGCAAACCAGAAATAACTCAAGTAGGTTTTAAGACCCACAATGGCCCCATCTACAATCAGTCTGGAGAAATGTTCAGTCCTGAAAGGTCTTGAGGCGCCTGTCCATAGCTGCAATTTATAGGCAGGCTGACACATGACTACATTTTTGTTCTTAATCTCAAAAGACTGAGTTTTTCCAGAATTTCCTAAGATCTCCATTTGGTTAAACAAAGATATCTGAACAACATCACTGTTTTCTAATAAAAAATAAATTACATTTTAATTCCAACCTCATCTATAGGAAAATAAGCTCGTATTTGTGATTTTTCTTCCTTTTCTATTTATAGAAGAGGCTTACACAGGATGATTACATTAATTAATAATTAAATTAGTAGGAGCTGGAGAGATGGATCAGCCGTAGCACTGACTGCTCTTTCAGAGGTCCTGGATTCAGCAGCCCCATGACGGCTCATAATTATCAGTAATTCCCATTCCAGGGGGCCCAATGCCCTCTTCTTATTTCAGGTACATAGGAACCAGGCACACATATGGTGCACAAACAAAACATATACAAAAACATATACATAAACATATACAAAAGGCACACACGTGGTGCACAAACATACAGACAAAACATATACAAAAGGTAAAATAAATACTTTAAAAATAAATTACTTGTCAGATACAACCCAACTCTCTAATACTCTCCTGGCCTCTAAATGATCATAGGAACAATTTTCTGACTCTTCAAAACAGTATGTGACATTTGTTGAAGAGATGGCTCAGCAGAGAAAGGTGCTTGCTGCCAATCCCCGTGGCCTGAGTTCAATCCCCAGGGCCTCGCAGAGCTGAAGGAGAGAACCAACTCCACAAGTTGTCCTCTGACCTCCATTACACACGGAGTGTAAATCAGGCTGCTGACTGCTCAGCGGGCAAAGGTCTGAGCTGCCAAGCCTCACAACTGAAGTTCAGAGCCCAGAACCCACGTGGTTGAGGGGAGGAACCAACTCCCCAAAGCTGCCATCTAACCTCCGCATACACACTATGACATGCGCGCGCGCGCACGCACACACACACACACACACACACACACACAAAATGTGTGTGTGTTCTTTAAAACATCTGTAAATCTGAATTGATGTACTTCAGTTAAAAAAAAAAGTTAATCTGAGGTCACTGTGCCTCCCTTTTGGGGCCATGATGCGCACTGTCCAAAGTCCCAAAGCAGGGAAGCCACCGAGTTTACCATCAGTGTCTTCAGAAAGTGTCCCTAGCCCCCATAGGCAAGTGAGAAGAGGGAAAGGACCAGCAAATCCCCAGTGAGGATTTCTCATGAAGGAAAGTGCTCGGAGCTTAGTCATCACAGCTGGGAACACAGCCAACCCCAGCTCAGCCTCTAAGGGTAGGGGATAAATAAACAGAAAAAGCATTTGCAAATATCAAGTGCAGAATCAAAGCCAAATTGCAACTATGATTAAAATTTACTCTAGACAACACAAATATGACAAAGGTTCTGTTGCCTATTATTTTGTTAAAATGTAGTCTTCTACAGGGCTTTCATCAAGAGCAAGTCTATACAAACGTTACTGTGTTTATAACTAACGCACGTGCTTCTTGGCCAAAATACTGTCCCTCAGATAAAGATACGGAAGGCCCCTTTCGCCGTATCTGAGCAACAGAACTCGTAAAGAATCTTCATCTGTGTGTGTGAGG
>BTHU01000019.1:10352500-10375000 GCA_036184795.1 Tokudaia tokunoshimensis
CTTTAAAGGCGGACAATCTTTAAAGGAATTTTTAGAAGAGTCGAATGTTCAGATCCACACTAGACAACGACCCTGGGTGGAGCATTAAATGGAGGAAGGAGAAACTACAAATAGGTCGACCAAGCCAGCAGCGTCATGTCCTCACGGTGCCTTCAAAACCTCTGTGTGTGTGTGTGTGTGTGTGTGCGTGTGTGCGTGTGTGTGTGTGTGTGTGTGTGTCTGTGTGTGTGTCTGTGTGTGTGTGTGTGTGTGTGTGTGTGTGTCAATGGGGACTGTGGATCTAAGGCAACCAATTAAGAAATAGCATCTCAACTAGATTAAAAGATTTCCCCAAGGTCCTATATTAAAGAATAAAAGGCTGGAAAGGACCCTAGATCTTGTGTATTTCATTCTGCTGACTTTGACTCTCCAATCCTTTGAAGTTAAAATAAAGGTCCTATTTATGTCATATCATATCCCTAGACAGTAACTGGGGCAAATAAACTGAAGATGATTAAGTAACTTTATGATTACAACACATGCACACACACACACACACACACACACACAACCACCATACACATACACAAACCACCACATATGCACACAAAACCACCACATACACCACATAGGCACACACACACAAAACCACCACATATACCACATACACACATACACATACACACACACACACACACACACACACACACACACACACACACAGAGGATATTTTCACCGCCCCTTGCCAATCTTGCATCTTGATGTGCCAAATGAGGGGCTAGAGAGATGCTACAGTGATACAAAGCCCTGGCTGCCCTTCCAGAGAACCTGGATTCGATTCCCAGCACTCACATAGCAGTAACAACTGCCCGTAACTTCAGTATTAGGCAATCTGAGTCCTTCTACCAGCCGCCACGGGCACCAGGCATGTGTGTTATACAAACATACATGCAGGCAACATACTCGTAGACATAAAAGTAAATAAAAACAAAAGCCCCAAATAAGGTTCTCATCCACCAAACAAGTAACAGGACTTCAGTTTAGTCCCTAAGCTCTGAGTATATAATCTACTAGCAGGCCAATCCATAGCATAAATGGTCTGGTTATAAATAATAAACCTTTATAGGCAGCAATTTCCATTAAAACTGTAGTGTAGACAAGTACAATGGAGCCTACCTACAACCTGTAACATATACGCCAGAGGAGTCTAAGTCAGGAAAAGAATGGTGGTCTCAAAGCTAGCTTAGGCAAAAAGGCAGACCATTTTATAACATACACTCGTGTTCTCTCTCTCTCTCTCTCTCTCTCTCCCTCTGTGTGTGTGTGTGTCTCTCTCTCTCTCTCAAAATTCTGGCCTATACTTGGAAAAGTTGGTAAGCGGGATGTCCTTGCTAATTTAATATTTATCTGTCAGCTAGTATGTAATATATAATAAAATAATTAGTAATTTTTTAAAGGATTATAATAGAAGAGTTTTGGGCTAAAAGCCTACTGAATGTGCTTACTCAGGGTCTGTACTTTAATACACAGCAATAACTAATATTTGGTGAAGCCTTACTGTAGCAGACACTTCTCTGCAGGTTTTATACCTATTAACTCATTGCATTACGGTTTACTTCATTTAGCCCAGCGATAAACAAGCGTTCTTGTAAGTCATTAAAAACAAATCTAGTTATTTGAGATTGTCTTGGTCGCCAGGCATCTGGAAAAATGAAAGTTGGATTTCGCCACAATAATTCACTGACTGATTTTTCTCTGCAGTCTGCAGATAATGAGTAACTTAATCAGCAAAGCCCCCCACCCACCCTACCCCCATCATCCCCCAGAGCCATTACTCTTCTGTATTGTCAGATCTGCCCTTACCAGCTGACATTTCATTAAGAGAAATAATTGAAAATCTCGCTTTCAGGTACATCCTAGGCTCTTCCTTCCACTACAATTTCTCTGTTTCTCCTCTAACCCCAGAGCAGTTATAAAATATTTTCTGTCGCTGTTCGGTATGTCCACTTCGATAGCCTGTTCTAAGATCACCACACACACACACACACACACACACACACACACACACACGCACATACACACAGTCCTTCAATGTCCTACGGTTTCCTAAACCAAAACTTCAAACAGCCCTGGTTGCCTGTTAATGTTTCTCTGCCCTACCACACTCTAATTCACATCCTTTCCATTTGGTGCACACAGACACCTGGGGTAAGCAGCTTTCCCTTCTAAATAGTCACCAGTGAAACAGTAAATAGTTTCCAGTGAAATCAAGATGCCTCTGGCATCCGGTAGGCAGAGTCCAGGGGTGCCACACTAAGCATCTTGCAACACACAGAAGAGATACCTTCCCCTCCTGTCAAAAAACATATTACGGAGCTGCGAATGGTGGCACATGCCTTTAATCCCAGCACTTGGGAGGCAGAAACAGGAGGCAGGGATCTCTGTGAGGCCAGCCTGGTCTACAAAGTGCATTCCAAGAAAGCTAGGGCTATACAGAGAAACCCTGTCTTGTGGGAGGGCGCATTATATAATATGTATAGAGTATGATCACACATGTGTACACACACATAAACATACACATTGTACTGACACATGCATACTTGTGCATACACGGGTAAACACATGCACACTTGTATACGCACACAGACACTGGATCAACACAAAATTGAGAAACCCTTGTGTTCAACATGATCTTAAACCATGTATCACCAAATCTTTCAGTTATCACTGAGCGCCGATTAAAACACAACTCCTCAGATCTACGGCCACAGCAGCTAAGGGACATCTTAATGAAGAACATGACTACATCCAAACCGGATATCCCGGCAGCAGCATTCGTGGGTAAGGATTTACTGATACGCAGCCTGTCTTCTGCTAGACCCTACCTCTGTCTTTGCATTGTCAAGTACAAGCGCCTCTCCCCACCAGAGGTCTGCAGTAACCTCGCCTCCTCATCCTACTATGCATCGACCGGGAGACAAGATTGTGCCATAGACGATGAAAATCTCTGCATCCTAGACTGCCGTTCTTTAAAGAGAATTATAAACCAGGCAGTGGTGGTACACACCTTCAGTCCCAGCACTCAGGAGGCACAGGCCAATGGAGCTCTCTGAGTTCGAGGCCAGCCTGATCTACAGAGTGAATTCCAGGACAGGTAGAGTTACACAGAGAAAATTCTGTCTTGAAAAACCAGAGAGAGGGGGAGAGAGAGAGAGAGAGAGAGAGAGAGAGAGAGAGAGAGAGAGCGGGGCAGGCACAGACTGGCCTTGAACTCCTAATCCTCCAGCTTCTACCTTCCAAATCCTGGAATTTCAGGCATGTGCCACCAAGCCAGGCTCCAAATACTAAAATTATAATAAACACAGAACAGTACTTACACATTAAATTCCAGTTTGTGTGCACAGGGGTATCTTTGCAGACTAACCCTGACAGTCAATATTTTTTGTATAGTTAAATTGTTTTAAAGGTGTCATTCTCTCAGTGACACAACAAAATTCACGGTAAAGGAAAAGAACCTTATATTTACTTATTCAATTTTACTATATCCGATATTTCCATGCATTACACATAAACACAATTTGAAAACCCTATTTCATTCCTATCCATAAGATGGGTCCCATTTAAAGGAACACAGAGGTAACTACCTTGTGCCTGGCCACGTGGCTAAGCTGTAAATCGGCTCGCGCTCGGGCCCAAGCAGACTGACTGAAGAATCCATGTCCAAGGGACTCAAGTGTGGATCAGCAGTACAGAGCTTGTCTAGCACATCTCTGGGTTCAATCTTCCATCCCCAGCATGGGAGAGGGGAGGAGGGGGAGAGGGAGGAGGAAGAGGGAAGGGAGAGGGGAAGGAGGAGGAGGGGAGGGGGAGGGAAGGGGAGGGGGAGGGGAAGGGACGGGGAGGGGGAGGGGAAGGGAGAGGGGGAGGGAGGGGGGAGGGAGGGGAAGGGAGAGGGGGACGGAGGGGCAGGGGAAGGGGAGGAGGGGGGAGGGGCAGGGGGAGGGAGAAACAGGGAAGGGGGAGGGAAAGAGGAGTGGGAGGGGGAGGAGGAGGGAGGAGGAGGGGGAGGAGGAGGGAGGGGGGAAGAGGAGGAGGAGGGAGAGGTAGAGGGGGAGGAGGAGGAAGAGGGGGAAGGGGAGGGAGAGAATGAGGGGGAGGAGGGAGAGGGGGAGGGGGAGGAGGAGGGAGAGGGGGAGGGGGAGGAGGAGGGAGAGGAGGAAGAGGAGGGAGAGAAAGAGGGGAGGAGAGAGAGAAAGGGAGGAGGAGGGAGAGGAGGGGAGGAGGAGGGAGAGGAGGGGGAGGAGGAGGAGGGAGAGGGGAGGAGGAGGAGGGAGGGGGAGGAGGAGGGATAGAAGGAGGGGGAGGAGGGAGAAAGGGAGTGGGAGGAGGGAGAGATGGGAAGGAGGAGGAGGAGGAGGAGGAGGAGGGAGCTATGGTCTTACCCACTATGTGTGCTCTAGTGCCTGCCATATACTATCATGTTAAGAACTACATCCCCACAGAATGCGCACATTACGGGGGGATATTATTAATTTTCTCCGCTGACATTTCTTCTGCATCCAATGTGACACAGCTGTTGCGGTTAACACAGGACTCAGACACCTGCCATGTACTGTCCTAGTGCAGCTTCTGGGCAGCCCTTCTGCCACCCAGCTGCCTAGATTCCAGTTCCAGCTCTACCATAAACACTGCGTCTTTCCCACACGCCAGGCCTGTGCTCTCCCACCTTCTTTAGGTAGAATTATGGCCTAATAATTGACTTCAGACAAGAAAATCTGAGAAGTAAAAACGTAATACTTCCAGGTAGAGACTGAGCCAGCGCCCAGCTGCCAGCAAGTGTTCCTTTCCTTGAGGCCAGCGCTGGGACGAAGCTTTGCCAGCCTTGGTCCTGTGAGACAATACTGCCCAAGATGCACAGGGGTTCCCAAAACCTGTGTGGTAAGTGAAAATATAGTAAACCGTCCAGGCTTCAGAGTTGTCTGCTACGGCACCACAATTGTGAGTGATACTATGAGCAATGTGACTTTAAACAAGTTCTTAACCTTCCTGCATCCGTCTCTGCACCTATAAAATGAGGGTCTACCTAATATTACTACTGTGGACCTTAAATAAGCCTGTGTGCACCTCTCACCCCGAACATCACCTGGCAAACGTAAGCTTGCATGCTCGTACCAAACGTAAGCTTGCATGCTCGTACGTCCTCGAGCGAGCGAACACTCTCCAGTATCCCCACAATCACGGGTCTCTACAATTCAAGGAACAGATATGCAAATGCAGAAACTTTTCAATCCCGTTTCATTATTCCAAAAATAAAATAAGAAATATGCACTAACTCCTCGCGTGCATCTGGTTGATTAGCACAGCAGGCTGAATAACAAAACTCAGGATTATCCTCTGCTGCAAAAATGACATGGGAGGAAGAGAGTAAAAAAGCCATAATAAGAACTAAAAGGTAGACGAGAGAGACAGTTGTATTTAAGTGACCTAACTTTTGCGTTTGCCTCATCCCCTGCCAAAATCGCTCACGTAAACAAGTGCAAATACACAAATACACGCACGTTCTTGCTTCTCAATGAACACATCTCCCTGCCAGCCAGCTAGACAGAGATTCAACATAAGAAGCTGAAAGTCTGGTGCCAACTGGCTGTGTGACATGCACAGTAATGTGTACCCAAAAAAGCAGCCCCCTGGCAGCTAGTAACTGCAAAGGAACTAAGCTGAACAGAAGCCATATGTCGGGGAGAAAACCAACCTGGACCGATCCAAGATGGATTGGATCAAGACCATTCTGAGAATCGTGGGACACAAAGGGTATACACTATAGAGCCGTCGATGTGGCTACTGTACGTAATGACATCACCAGGTGATTGGTGCAGAATCATGAACCGGAAGGGACACCTGGAGGACACAAGACGGAAAGGGGGATGCGTGGAATAAGATGGAGGGCAGAGCATCCCTTTGCTGCCATCTTAAAGCGGAAATAAGAATGCGCGATTACTAGAGATCACAAGCTGGGATTAGCAAGAGTCAGTTCCGGGAGGGGCCTCCACCCTGATGCTCAGACTTCCTCTTGGAGGTTTTCGATGCATCACCCCCTTATTCTATTGTGTGATTACAGACCCCTGCTATCTTTGCTACACTGGGAACTGTACCTGATCTCTATTGCAATATCCTCACGCAGAAGTCTCCCGTAAAGCCCTCATTTTATCATTTTGGTAAGTGTCAGGATAAATTTCCCGTTAACATCTCCAGGCTTAGTCAGCACTAAGTTGGCAGCTCAGCCCTGCAGGGAAGGCAGGAAGCCACTGGTACAGGAAGTGTGGGCAACTCCCACGTAGCTCACGAAGAGGAGCCCGGAACCGTGTTCACGGACAGGAAATAGAATATCAAGATGGGGAGTCCTCGGAGGATCCCTGACTCCGCCAACACTACCGCTCCGCGGATGATCAGAACTCAGTGCACAGCGCGGATGCTCTGGGCTAGCTGGGCTAGCTGCATCCTTTACAGGACTGTCCTCACTGACACGGACTGCAGGTTATCAACGGCAACGGATCAAGGTGATGTGACTTTCTCTAAAGGGCAAGGGACTGTGGCAACGTCAGGAATCACTTCGATGTGCTATAAGTCATTGCCTCCTGAATCACGCACAACTCAGTCAACCATGTAGCCAGGACTTGTGTTCTCCAGCATCTAACCACTAAATAAAAATTACCCGAGGCTTGTCAGCTTAGCGGATGTTCACTTCCACCGAGTAAACCCGTTGGCTGCCTTCACGAACTGCTTTAAAAAAGTCCTTTATCATTACCATCTTCCTTCTGCCCCCTCCTGACTGTGGCCCCAGCACTCCAGCTACGGCCCCCACAGCTTGTCTACCCCGTTATCTTCCTAGCTGATTCTCTAAACTACCTATTTAACCATTTCAGACATAAAAATAACCACACTTAAATAACTTCAAAGCTAATTTTGTTTCCACCTTTACCCGTGTACAATCCAGGGTCAGTTCTCCACAACCCCACAAAAATGAGGCTTAACTGCTTGGCCACGCCCTCGGTCCGTTCTTCAACGCAGTGGAAAATGTCAGACACATGTGGCTCGTAACGCTCACAATGCTACCTCCATCTTTTTTTGTTATCTACCTTCCTTTTCGACTTGGAATTTGTTTCCTTTTCACAACCATGTGTGGATGGATGTTTCTGCCAAGATTGTGCCAACAAGACTGGTTATAAATCCACCTGCTTTGTATACGGAGTATAGTTTTGTTATCACCACATCATCTTTATTAAAATATGCTGAAGTACCCAAGCAACATGCAGGAAGAAAAGGCTAATCAGGAGTGGTTAATAAAGTGAATTCTGAACCTCCAAAACTGTTCAGAAATAAAAAAAAAAAAAGGCGTTTATGATACAGCCACTGGTATTCAGTCTGCATACAGATGGGTTGGAGTTTAAAATAACTTCTCAAAATGAACTTTTCTTTTTCCTTGTTGGCAAGCTAGGGCTCAAACTCTGCACCACACATGTACTAGGCAAATACTCTACCGCTGACCTCTGTCCCCAGCTCCAAAATTAACTTTATTTTAACCTAAGGCTTTTCTGGATCTAGTCTGTGGCCTCAAACATTGAACCATTTCACCTTCAGCAATGCGCCTTTTCAAATATTCCTATATTAATGCAAACGAGGGCACTATTTCAAAGAAATAGGGAAACTATTCTATTCCTTGCAATTCACTGCACAGTGGAACCGAAGACGTGACGTATGTGAGGAGATTGGCGCTGAAAGCATCAGCATAGACCCTCGAACACCCGAGCCAGTCGTCAGGCTACTCTCACTACTCTTGGTCAGCTGACTTTTGCAAAGTCAATTAAAAACCCTCAAGATATCTGTTAACAAACTCAGATCCAACCATGAGAGGAAGTTTGAGAAATCATGTTCAACTCCGGACAGACACAACTCTATTGTATGTGGATGGACGTTTTTTGGTTTCTTAGCTAACAAATGAGAAGTTAGAGTGCGCATGATGCCTCATGACCATCTTGATGTAACCGATGTCTCCATCACCTCACACAGCCGAGTGTCACACAATGATACTTCCATCAAGGACAAGCCACATATAAAATAGTGGTCCCTTAATATGACCCCCATCGACAACACCCTCATCTTGGTTTGTGTAAGTATACTTTTCGACATCCGCATGACCAAACCACAAAAAGGCACACCTATACCATCTTGGTTGCCCTCTAATTAAGTGAGCACATGACTGTAGTTTTATGCCATAATAACATTTTGGCTTATCTTTCGGGAATTTCCATGTTAGCAATGCAGAGTTGTTAACTGGCCATGTCACTGGGCTGCCTGACCTATCTTCCTCATTCTGTGACTTACACTATCTGTACACAGTCCATTTCAGTGTAGAGATCCACTATGAAGTCTAAATGACCATTGCCCTGATAACCCTCATTCCTAGGAGGTCTTTGTGAAAGAAGCAAAAGGAACGGTTGTTCCTTTTAAAGCCATCTATTCAGAGCTAAGAACTTTTAAGCCTGTGCTATTAATGTTCTACTCCATGTAAAATGGATAGAAATTTAAATACTCAAATTAACATATACATGCATTTCCCGTATTCAAAAGGGACTTAACATGCACACTTGTTATCTCAGCACTCAGGAGGCTGAGGCAGGAGGATATCAAGTTTGAGGCCAGCCTTGGCTACATAGTGAGACCTTAACAAACAAAAAGGAGGGCAAAGGAGGAAGACAAATATAGTAGAGTTTCTTCAACAAAATCATCGTCTAGGCAGGAACACAGTAAATGTTATCCCCCAGTCTTGCACAGGGCTGTTTCATCTGATTTGGAGAAAGAGGGAGACTTTTGTTTGTATCTTAAATTATCATCCACTGAATTGAAGGCCGGAGGGATGGAGGAGGGCAGAAAGCATCTGAATAAACAGGATGTGCTTTGGCACAGCCCCACAGCCAACATCTGCACTCCTGACCTCCACCCAAGCATAGAGTAAAGAAAGCCAGCTCACCCGGCTACAGGGCCCAGACTCAGACGATAAAGCACCAGAAACGCATCTGTATAAAAGGGAGAATGTGGCTACTTCTTAAAAAAAACAAGCAAACAGATGAAAAAAACACCAGAAACAGAAGCTGAGATCTGGCAGGGAACCGCACGTGCAGGGGTTAACTGTACAGCTCAGTCACTGAGATACACTACCTTGGGTGCCTTCCTCCTAGGAGGCCTTCTGGCAAAGTCAATCTTGGATTTCCCACTCCCCCAGCCCTGCTGGCTTAAACTAAATCTAATAAGCACATACCATATATATGAACAACTATTATGCATTATAGAGTATTAGAGGCCAAAGAGATACTTCGGTGGGATTGAGAGAATCTATAAACTCTCAGCCCTTTTTGTATTACAATTTAACATTTTCATATGAACCAACATCATAACGCTAAGCGATTCTCTTTCACCCCTCCATCAAGCAGGGTGTCCTCTGGCTAAACCCTCTTCAAGGATGACTCTAAGTATAATTCAAACACACATGGGAAAACTCCCACCACCCCCACCCCAAAACCTTGCTTGGACAATAACTCCTGTCCCAGCATCTTTGCAATGTTTCTTATCAAACACTATTTTTTAGGATGAAATACTTCCCAAATGATCAGGGTCAAATCGTTTAAAATTAGAACTGGCTGGCTGGTATCTAGCTCATTCTAGGCTAATTCTCTCATGACCATCATTAAATAATATTTAAACACTATCTGACTATTAATTTTGTTATCTATATTCTCCGGTTACCTCATCTATACTAAAATCAGAGCATGCCTGAGATTTAAACTGGCCCTCTACAGCCCTTAGCACTGGGTTGCAACAAGCCTTGCTTTCTCTTACCAGGTTTCCCCATTTGAACTTTTCCAGAATGAGAATAATTTTAACCAGTTAATTTATTTCCTACTTTTCCAAAAGACGACATCAAAAACCTGGAGATTCCCACCCAGTCACCCATGAGTGTAATTTGTTGCACAAACCACAGTGAACTTACATTTTTAAGTCATAGATTTCTACAATAACTGCAGACATGGCGAGCCACCCTGGGGTTGCCAAAGTCAATGCGTTAAGTCTGTCTCTAGGGCAACAGACAAAAGGAGTAGTAAATAAAGTTTGGGACTGCATTCCTGCTCCTTTCAGATTTAGCCACAGGCCCCTCATCTCGGGCCATCCCTGGGTTTGATCTCAAAACTACATAGAGCGATTTGGGAGGTGGGGTTCTATTCATTTTTAAAGACCCTCCATTTCAATTTTTCTTGCTGTTCTCGCATTTATTAATTCAAACTTTTATTGTCAGGCCTTTGTATTTGCCTGCCCCTCACAAACATACAAACATACAGAGAGAGAGAGACAGATATGGATATATAGATATATTTGTGCCCCCCCACACACACACACGCCATTTAAATTATTTTCCATTTGAATAGTGGACTGTAAGCATTCAGCAGCTTAATCTAAAATCTGCAAACCCCTCCACACAATGGACCAGCGTTGGCTCAGCAAGAACTTCCTGCTGCTTTTTATAAAGCTCTTACTGGTTTTTCTTTCTTAAGCCACAACACAGATCTCTTTCCAACAATTCTAAGATTTTTTTTTTTGTAGACTCAAGGACACATTATATATGGTCCAATGTTAGATGCTAATCAATTTCCTACCTGTAAGTTAATAATTTAAATTCATCTAGGTAAACTAGCATTTATTTGAGAGGGAGAAACATAAAATCCAGTTTCCTGAGCAGACAAACGAGTGTGGGAATATGGAAGATAAACTGATATGTGAGGGGAGGGGCATAACAAAGCAACGCATAAAATGGCATGTTTGAGGGGGTTGGGCATGAGCGTAGGAGAGTATGATGTGTGTATGCGTGAGTGTGTGTGTGTGAGTGCAAGTATGGGAGGTGTGAGTGTAGAAGTGCATGTGTGAGTGGGAGTGTGTGTAAGAGAGCGTGGGTTTGTGAGTATGAGTATGAGTGTGTGTATGTATGTGTGAGTGTGTGAGTGTGACTGTGGGAGGTGTGAGTGTGTGTGAGTGTGTGTAAGTGTGTGTATGTGTGTGTATGACTGTGGGAGATATGAGTGTGAGTTAGTGTAAGTATGTGTATGTGAGTGTGGGAGGTGACTGTGAGAGTGTGTGTTAGTATGTGTGAGTGTGGGAGGTGTGAGTATGAGAATGAGTGTGTGTGAGTATGAGTGTGGGAGGTGTGAGTGTGTGAGTGAGTGTGTGGGAGTGGGAGTGTATGTAAGTATGTGTGTGCAAGTGTGGGAGTGTGGGAGTATGTGTGTGTGAGCGTGGGGAGGAGATGCGAGTGTGCGAGTATGTGTGTGTGAGTGTGAGTGTGTGTGAGTGTGGGAGGTGTGAGTATTTGAGTGTGTGTTTGAGTGTGTGTATCTGTGTATGTATAAGTCCAAATGCCATATCTACAAATGGGAAACAAATGCATTCTGTGTGAAGAAATAAAATCAGAACCCAAAGGGAAGGTTTGTGGAAAGAGCTTCGGGGCCGGCGAGATGGCTCAGGAGTTAAGAGCACCCACAGAGCACCCAGGTTCGACTCCCAGTGCTACATGACTGCTCAGAACAGCGTGTAACTCAGTTCCAGATGGTCCGACGCTGCTTCTGACCTCCACGGGCTCCTGAACATGTACATGCATATGCCCAGGTACATACACATACACAGGCTAAAATATAAATATTTTTTAAAAGAACAGTTGTCTATATATTTGTACAGATCACTGGGTTTACAGAAATAAGCATGCCAGGCAGCCATCTCACCAAAGAGACATGCCAAACACCAAATACGTAGAAAACAATACTTCTTACTACCTTACAACCTCAAATCCTACACTCGCTCAGATTTCTAAGAATTTTCTTAGGTCCAATGTTAAGGAAAGAGCAGATCAGAAGAATCTAGTTTTGAAACACGACATTACCAACTCTGACAGAAATGCCTCAAAGAAGAAAGTCCTATGAACAAATCCCATAGGCGTGAAGCCCGCCATAGTGACCCATCATCTACACTCTCAAATGTTCATGTCAAGTTCCATCTACATGTATCTGGTCTCTCTACGGGTTTGTTTGGGGGGGGGTTGTTTGTTTGGGAGTTTGGGGTTGGTTTGGTTGGTTTGGTTTGGTTCAGTTGAGAAAGAAAGGATTTATTTTAGCCTGCAGTTCATTGTCCCTAATGAAAGGAAATCAGGACGGGAACCTTGAGGCAGCCGCTGACGCAGAGACCACAGAGGAATGCAGCTTACTTGCTTACTCCCTACTGCTTGCCCAGTCTGATTTTATAAACCTAGGACCATTTGCCCAGGGGTAGCACAGCTCACCTTCCACTTCAATCATCAATCAAGGAATCTTCCCAAGGTGTTGCCCACTTGTCGGTCTGAGGAAGGCATTTTCTCAATGGAGGTTCCCACGACCCAGATAACTCTGGTCTGTATTAAATTCACAGAAACTACCCAGTCCAAGAATATAAACTTACATACTTTCAGGACTCTCTCACAACGGTTCTAGCAACCTATTCTCAAGATCTCATGCAAATCACATCATACTGATAGAGCAATGAGACTACATCTCTGTTTCTGCTAAAATACGGCGATAGATACAGGACATAAAGAATAAACTCTCTGCGGTAGGTCGGTAATGAAGACTGGAGTCTCAAAACTGCGGGATATCCTATAAAATCAAAGTGTAATCGGTAAATCATTTTTAATGCTACAGGAAACCAAAAGAAAAGCCACAGGGGAGTGTCTGCATGGGACCACCTTCAGCAGATCCTTCCAATAAAACCCCATCTACTGAAGAAAAAAAAAGGTCATACTAGTTCTTAAGGAAGTCCAGGCCAAACAATCATAAACTCCCAGGAACCGTCATTTTTCTGAATACCAACGGCTTAGTCTAAAAGGAAATGTATCACATCCATTATAAAGCTACAGCAGGTAAGAAACGCCTACAGATGTCCAAAAGAGAGGTTTCCATGAGTCGGGGATGTGACTAGATGAGGCGTCACTCAAGATTCTCCCTGAAATTCATATGATCTCATAGCACTCAGTATAAAATACAGCACCACACAGTACTGTACCAGGCAGCTTACTACCAAGAGGAGCATTTATTAGGCAGATGTCTCATAGAGAGCTCAGATTACCCAACAAAAGGAAATAAAACAGAAGTAAGCTAGAGGGTATAAAATTCCCCTAGCATAGACGAAAGGTTCCGCCGAGCATCTTCTACGGATGTCGCCCCTGAGTACCAAAGCTCCCTGGGAGTTACACGAAGTCCCAGCATCTGCGCACTGTCACTTGGCTCTGCTCCACAGACTCTGAAGAGGTCGTGCTTAATGGCCACAAAATTTACTACATGCCTAAAGGAGAAAGTAGGACAAGGAGAGGCAGGCCTGCGGTGTGATTATCTATGTAGGCATGCGAACTGTACTTTAAACGTAATTAGACTAATTCCCTCCCCATCTCAGCCGATGAATCTGCACATGCAATTAATTACAACCGATTTCTAAAGCCCGCTTTGGAACCCTTTGTTCCCCCATTTCCCCCTCCCCCCCAAATTAAATTACCAAGCAACAAATTTAATTTTTCAACTCGCGTTTTAAGAAAGGTACAAACTTAACATTAACTGGGTCTGATCCTCTCCTGTAAGTCATTTAACCAGCAATTATGCTACTCCGAAACTAAAAGCCCATTCAAGTTATATCATCTATAAAAATCATCCCTTGGGGAAGACGGCAGTCTTCTAGAGGTGCTGTAAGAAACTTCACCCTATAGTTCTCTGCCTCACACCAGTGCAAAGTCAGACCCAGTCTGCAGGAAAATCAGAGATGTGTGCGAAGAAAAGCCATCTTCCAGTGAGTGTTTTATGCATTGACTCTCCCACCATAAATCAGAAATAGTAAAGGAGCTGTAATAAAGGATCTCCAGTTGCAATTTACCATAGTGAAAAGATATGCTGATTGGAAACGGGGCCATGGCGGAAATTGAAAGTTCACATAGTAAAACTGGAGGAGGGGAGGAAGGGACGAGTTAAAAGTAAACTAAAAGAGTTGGAAATGGGTGTGGGGGAGATGCTAATAGAATTATATAGAAGTACAGAGGGCAATGGGAGGGGCAGACTCAGTTGTCAGCGAGCATCTTTCCGACTGATGTCCTTGGGACCAGTGGAGTATAGAACTCAACTGTTCATGGCAACATAGGTCGTCGTACCTGGTCCAGGGGTTTAGCAAGTGTCAGGACATTGTTTTGACTGACTCTCCACACTGCGGTTTAAATGGGTCTCTTTGAAAATTTCAGTTTTTCTCAATGAGATGGTGGTATTAAGACTGGATGCCTTTAAGAAGTCATTGGATCATGAGCAGGCCTCCCACATGAATGGGATTAGGGAAGAACAGAGAAAGGCGCTAGGCCACTTGCCTTCTAAGAAGGGCCCTCTCCTCTCGGAACTTGCTTCAAAGCACAGAGAAGCCCTCACCTGATAACTAATGCTTGAACTTCATGGACTTCAAACTATGGGAAATAACTGTTCTTTATAAACGGCTTCAGGCATCCAAATAACAGAAAGGGAATAGGATCCCATATGAGACCAGCTCCTCATTCTCTATGAGGAGACGACAAAGCACACAGTTATCTTATTGATGGAAAATCAGAAGCAACCATTCCGCTTTTGAACCCAGATGAGGCTCTAATGGAAACTTTCAGCCTATTGTGACTTCCTTGGAAGCATGCGCAGGCAGGCTTAAGTACGGCAGCTGGCAAAGCATGTGACTGGTGGCCACGTTTACCTATGCTCCCACGGGGACGGTTATACAGACTTACACAGACGGTATATGCTCAGGAATGAGCGTATTAGAAAAAGAAATTCATTCTGACTCTCGCCAGGATCCAGACACTCCAATGGAATCCGCCCCCAACGTGGTTGTATTATTTTACAAAGAGGAAAAGAAAAAGGGGTATCTGAAGGCTAATGTGAAGCTACACTACGCCACACTCAGAAACACGCACAAGTCACGACACAGCCAAGACTAAGAGGTATTTCCGCCCACACCTTAAACAGTTTTAGGTACAGAAAACAATGCCGCTTCTCTCCTCCAGAATATGTTAAGCACCGAACTTTGTAGAGATGCAATGAAAGGCGTTCCCATCCATGCCCTCATTACCAAGTGCTCTGGAAAGCTGAAACCCACCAATACCATAAAATGAAAGAATCTATGTTTATCTGTAGGAGCTAAAAACAGATGCTGCCATGGTTTGGTGTAGAGTGGGGGAAAAAAATGACAACAACATCATTTGCTTAAATCATTCCACAATGATCTTCACAAAGCACTACACAGTGATGTACCAAAGAAGCATGGCCAACCCTTTAATTCACTTACCAGCAAAAACTCTTGATCCAGTTGAGACTGAAGGGTGGGCGGCCATTTTTTCTTCTATTTGTCACACTGTTACATGCCGTTTGCAGAATTAACACTGACATACATCAAGTCAGGTTTCCCAGCTTAGTTTGCTAATTTGATAAATTCTCAAAGAGCAAACTCTGAACGGGCAACTGAATGCAGAATGCCTGCCCATTGGAAGATTTGGTCCTTAGTTGGTACCCCCCAGTTTGGAAGGAGTGGCGCTGGAAGAAGTGAATTTAAAACGGGACTTTCTTCCTATCTACTGTCTACTTCCTGTTCCCGAGATATGAGGAAGGGAAGAGACATAGCCTCACACTCCTCTCCCCTTCAGGCTGCCTGCAACCACATCCTCCCCCTTGTGGGAGACTAAACTCCTCAAACTGAAAGCCAAACAAGCATTTCCTTCTTAATAGGCGTTTATGGTCACGATAAGAAGAAAAACACCTTATCCAGCCATGTTCCAGTGGCTGCAGATACAGACAGGAACAAACTAGTCGCAGTCCTGGCCCTCATAGAGGGTCATGGTAGGTAACACAGGTGCCGCAGAGAAAATTCCAAAGAGTAAGTCTAGAAGGTCGCCATAAACCTGAGGGCCTGGCGTTTTAGAATCGGCCATCTGAAGTGGCCTTTTTTCTCAAGCGGCGGTTGATTAAAGACCAAACAGACGGAAGAAAGAAACAAGACACGAGAGTTGGAATTAAGGTGGTTCATTCACCCAGTGGACCAAAGAGCAGGAGCAAAGAGCCTGGGGCCTTCACGGCCTCATGAACAACCTGTGTGGCTTGAAAATACTATACAAGCTGAAGAGACAAGGCTTGGCTACATTGCTCAAGTCTGGTGGGTCACCATATCACGTAGCTTTGTGATAAAGAGTGAGGTGTCACGCTAACAGGCAGAATTCAAGCTTCTCTTACATGAACTTTGTAGCTCATGCCTGTAGTTCCAGCCCTTTGGCAGGGGTGGGGGGAGGAGGCCGAGACAAGGAAAATCAGTGGAGGCCAGGACTTCAAGTCAACTTGGGCGACAAGTAAGATCCTGTCCCCCAAAAAATAAAATAAAAGGCACAAACAGAACAAGATGAGCGAGGAGACTATTCCAACACAGACAGCGTAATCCGGTGTTCACTACACATTTTCACTCCTTGGCTGTTAGGAGAGACAGGGAAGACTCCTTTTAAATTCTCATTGTCTGAAAAAACAGCCTCGGCAACATTTATACACTTCCTGATACAATTCTGCTCCATGACTTTATTAAATCAGGACAACGGAAAACTATCGTTTCAAATAATCTCAGTCAAGCAGCCTAAAAACTCACGCACATGACAAGATGACCATCTGCCTCCTTCTGTAACTGCGTGAAAGTCACGTCGCAGTGAATAGTTCTTTTGTTCTTGACGAGGCCATTTGAAAAACAGAGCATACTGTCTTTATTGTCAATTCACGGTTCACAAGGCCTCTGAGGTTACCTCTGTCCTTCAAAAGCTTTTAATGGACAGGTACGTTTAAGGCTCATTTTAGGGACTGTGCTGGGGACCTCAGCATCCCCTCTTTAGGAAAGAGAGAGCTATCAGCAGGGCAGGGTGACCTCACCCATAAGGAATGTACTGGGACTTGGAACAAAGGTGGCTTCCTTCTTAAGGAAACCCAATCTGTCTCAGAAAGCAACTTCATTATTTGTGAACGACTTAGGGTTGGATGGTTACCCCAAATAGTTCTGTTCTTTAACCTCTATTTATCTTATTAATGAGACTGTTTGTGGTATCATTCCTTGCACAAATATTTCTTTAAAAAAAAAAGCCTTGAGTAATTATTAATCAAAGCTATGCATTGTTCTGATCACCTTTGATCGCAGCTGCCTTGCCAAGGAGGCACATGCTTAGCATCTGGAGACTGTCAGGAGTGGACTGTAAGACCAACCCAAGCGAGGGCTCTGGGGTACTGTCCAGACACCGGAGCATCAGGTGAGATGTGACAGGCGAAGCAATTAAATTCCTGTTACAAGTCACACTTAAGGGGGCTGCAGGGTGCACATCTCAGACCCCGATGGGTCACCAGCTTATGAAACTGTCAAAGCTTCTTTCGTCAAGCAGTGACAGCAATACAAAACAAGTACTTGGCGAAGAATGTATTCATTCACGGAGAACCCAGGCGCGACTGGCAGACACGGCACTGGTAAAGAACACTCCTTCCACCTTCAAGACCGAAAGGTAAAATGTTGAGAATTCAGTTCCTATGATCAGATATACAATATTCCATAGAGTTAGCGCTTAAAATATACTCACGATCTTAGCTATTGTCTAAGTTATGGTTTCCATTGTTGAAGAGACATCATGACCACGGCGACTCTTATAACGGAA
Source organism: Tokudaia tokunoshimensis (assembly GCA_036184795.1). Lineage (NCBI taxonomy): Eukaryota > Metazoa > Chordata > Mammalia > Rodentia > Muridae > Tokudaia > Tokudaia tokunoshimensis. The sequence goes on from BTHU01000019.1 coordinate 10,370,287, forward strand.
ACATTTAATTGGGGCTGGCTTATAGCTCTGACGTTTAACCCGTTATCATCATAACAGGAAGTATGGCAGCACACAGGCCAACAGGCCCAGGTGTTGGGGACAGAGCCAAGAGTTCTACATCTGGATCCACAGGCAATAGGATGACACTGGGTGCCACACTGGGTGGAGCTTGAGTACAGGGGACGGCAAAGTCCACCCCCTACAGTGACAAAGCCATACCACCTACTCCAACCAGGGCCACACCGCCTATGGCTCACGTACTCAAACACGTGAGTCTATGTGGGCCAAACCTATTCAAACCACCACACCTATCAACTTCATAATTGCTGGGTTTATTCTGAAACTACGGATGATAGTTGCTATGTACCTTCTTTTGTTTATTTGTTTACTATGATTAGTGTGTGTGAATAGAGGGTGCCGCACATGTAACATGGAACACACATGGAAAACAAAGAACAACTGTAAGCAGTTAGTTCTTTCCTTCAGCCACGCAAGCCCCATCTTGCTGGCCCAGTTGCTATCTACTTCTACCTAGGCAGACTGTGTTATCTGCCATATTGGTTTGGTTTTTTTTTTAATATTTTTTTTTGGTTTTTCGAGACAGGGTTTCTCTGTGTAGCCCTGGCTGTCCTGGAACTCACTGTGTAGACCAGGCTGGCCTCGAACTCAGAAATCCTCCTGCCTCTGCTTCCCAAGTGCTGGGATTAAAGGCGTGCGCCACCACCGCCCGGCATCTGCCATATTGTTGCCAACAATATTCGGAAACCTTTTAGTTGTTAAATAACATTCACTTGACTATAACGATAGACTTAGTCATCAAATGGTCTATCAGTTTTGCCTCTATTTATCTTTGAGACACCCATACTCTATTCTTTGTCTTAGAGTCCCAATATGTCTGGTGATAGTACCAAGAAATGCTGGCCTCTCCATCCACGTACAGAATATGTTTTGATATAGTGACATATTCATAACCAGAACACAATTTTTTCATACATTTGAGAAGTTCAATATACATCTCTGAACACAGGGCATGCTGAATTAAGACCCAAACTGTCAACAGCTGACAGTTAACAGACAGGATGAGTGAGTATACCATGGGGACCTTCACGCAAAGACTAGATAGTCATTGATAATGACAAGTATGCCCTGCCCAAATACTAGCCTGATGTTAATCATTTACACAAAGAAGGAAGCTGTGCCCAGGAGTCTGGGAAGCCAATATAGAAGGTCAACAGGGTGAACAAGAAACTCTGCCTCTCGGTCCAGAAAGAAAAGGAAAGTGTGGATTACACAGATTACATAGAACAAATAAAGCCAGAAACACATGTGGATTTACATCATAAAAAGTCACAGTGAATTCCTGACCCCTCCCTTCCACACAAGGCTCGGCATTCACAGCTTACCTAGAGAACCCAGCCTGATGTGTTTCTAAAGTTACCAGGCCCTCCCACCGTGCTCTTCTACCAGATCTGCCATTGTCTTTAATCCGTAATGAAATGTCAGGTAGATCCAGTGTCCCCCTTCTTGTGGGTATCAGATAGCTCACTCTCCCGAGGGAAGCAACAAGGTATTTCCATACACATAGTTAAGAACTGTAATGCATTAACATCACAGAGAATCAGCCCTGCAGGTATCTTCACCCTAGAGCCCCTGGGCCCTTGTCATGTTTCATATCCTAGCTGGTTGGCTTATAGTGTGGGAACTGGAAAGGGTCCCTGGGGACTAATTTATTCTTGTAGCTGTCCCTTTCTCCCCAGTCTGCTTCATTCTCAAGAATTTTAATTTAATTTTGGACGCTCGTGTTGCCTCTAGTGGGATTTAAAGTGAGGAGGCGCTGTTGCTAACCTCTTCGTCTCGTCATTACCTGCGCTTCCAACCATCCAAGGGCTTCACTCTCCTCAGGAATGAGTTAGCATACAGGCCGCCTGCATGGGAACAGAGGCATTTACTCCCTGGACAGCCTCAGTCCAACGCTGATGCGCAAAGAAATCATAAGATGTTTGGGAAAAAGCAAGATGCCTGGTGGGTTTAGGTCTGTTTTGTCTGGGGAACATGAGATAGCATATCACATGTTTTACCTTTTAAAGAGCTTCCAATTCAACTCAGCAGAACATTTTTTCCCCCTAATAAACTAGGAAAACATGACTTCCAGACCACCATGGTGGGTGCAAACACAAATGTTTCAAGGGCCATCCTTTTGAGAACTGCAGCTCAGGATTCGATTACAGGCAGGTCTCACGAGGGAGGGTTTATGCGGCCGTTGGGTAATTCGTTCATAGTTGACTTGAATAACGGAAGAGCGAATGTGATTAAGCTCGCTAAAAACCCACCCACCCACGTGCGGTGGGGCGCACCACATGCACGAAGACATCAACTTGACCAAATGCATTTGGAGCTCTACCAATTCCATCAAGAAGTATTTCCTGAACTAAATACCTAAGATTTTTTTATACAAAGAAAAGGCTAGTAGAGAACATGCTTGGCATATACAAACCCCTGAATCCAATCAACCCCAGTACCCTCCTCTCAAATTAAACAACAGAAATAAATAAACACACACACACACACACACATACACACACAAACTATTACTACTCTAGAGATCCTTACAACTGAATACAGGAGAAAACAACTAACATAATTAGAGAACAACCTGATTTTTTACGCTATATTATTTTTTACGTTTTTGCCAGTACGTCTATGCACCGTGTGTATGCAGTACCTATGCAGGCCAGAAGAGGGCATTTGATCCTCCTGGGACTGGAGTTATAGCTGGTAATGAGCAGTCCTGTAGGTGCTGGGGATTGAACTCTGGTCCTCTAAAAGATTAGCCAGCGCTCTTAACCCCTAAGTCATTTCTCCAGTCCAGGATGACATTTTTCAATGCCTGCTAAAAGCTGAAAATTGCTGATGCTACTGTAAAGATTACAGAAATAGCAGGAGACGGTTTAATTGAAAAGGTGGTGATTAAAAAAAAAACTCATTTAAAAGATGGTAGAAAATTAAAGGAAAAAATCTGAAGTCCAGGGAAAGTATGAACTGGCAACGTTATGCTGCATGCTTTCTTCTTTTATTAATTTATTTACATCCCAAACACTACCCCCCCTTTAGGTCTCTCACTCAGAGTCGCCCACCCCCCCCCCGGCCCCCAAGGCACATGAAATCTGTGAAAACATGCATCATACTCTTGAGGTCGCATGACAGCCCAGAGCCCTTTTCAGAACTCTAGTACCACAGTAAGAGCACTTGGGGGTCCGAACCCCAATAAGATGAGCAGGAGTTGTAGACCGGACAAGATGGATGATTGACAGGGCAAAAATGGTCAGAATAGAGAGAGCCCTCAGAAACAGTTACTTAGTGGAGATAAAAGAGGCTAGGGAGGAACTGGGAATGGACAATGGCCTGCCAGGGCTAAGGCAGACCAGAGAAGGAAACTTCTTTTCCATTAAAATGGAATAGGGGATAAGATTACAGGGACGAGGATTTAAACTAGATACAAAGAGAACTTCCTGGCTAGGATGATTGCAAGGCTCTGGGATAAATTACCAACAAGCGGTTGAGATCTCCTTTATTAAAGAGTTGTAAAAACACAGTATAGACTATTGTTGTGAGGCATTCGGTGTCCTTTCTTAGCCTACGCAATGAGTGGCGGGCCCTGTTGACTATAAATAGCAGCTCATTAGGAAATATGGAATGCTATGGAACTCTGAAGCACTCGGGGGCTCTACACTGGAGGTGCAGCTCCAAAACTCACTAGAAAGCTATCGATTATATAAATACAGGTGCTTGTATGTGATTAAGACCAGGAAAGTGGCTGTCACATTAAAAACAAACAAACCAAAAAAAAAAAAACCCAGTCACTGTAGATAGGAGAGGCAAACCATCAAAACATAGAGAACCCTGACCCAGAAAAGCTTAACTTCCCAACACACACACACACACACACACACACACACACACACACACACACGCACACACACTCACCCCTTTTCTTCCCCGCCTCTCTTTTGGATGCTGGCTAGCACCTATGTTTGCTTTCTTGATAGTTTGGGTTTCCTTAACCCCTGTGGGGCAGCTCTTTAAAAAAGCAACTCAAACGCCATGGCTTTTTTAACTTCTCTCTTCATTCTCCCCCTCTGGGCGGCTGCTGAGATTTAAAGTTTGCCTGCCCTGTGGTGTTTTTCTTTTATCCGCTAATAAAATTGTCCTTGGGCTTCAAAAATATATGCATTAAAAAGGAGAAAATCAGAATTGCATTACATCGTACACTTAGCTCCCCTTACTGAAAGACCCAGAGCTTGCTGGATAGTAGATCCTGACTCACTCCTGAAGGCTCAGGGGAAGGCTCTTCTAGCCTGAGAAGGTCTTAGGAGGTGTAGAGTGTTTGAAAGGAAAGCCCTAGAGAAAAGATAGTCATTGGCAGACAGCACGAACTTGAAGTAGTCACAGGGGCCTAGAAACTCTTTGTTCCCAGACACCAGAAGATGAAGGGTCGAGCGTTTCCATGGACTCCTTCCATAGTTTACTCTGTCACCATAGGCTCCAAGCAACAGGCCCAGAAGATCAGAGTGAGAGGCCCGTGCAACAATGAGCCAAGATAAACCTTTCTTCTTTCTAGGCTGACTGTCTCAAGCATTTTGTCATAGTAAAGAGCTGCTGACTAACCAGCTTGGCCCTAAATCTTTTCAATTTTAATCTAAAGAATTAAGTTAAT